>PNEQ01083374.1:70206-155763 GCA_003012365.1 Medauroidea extradentata | reverse complement strand
GTCATATAAATTAAACGTGGTATTGAAGACGCCAACACTTTTGAAAAAATTCTGCGTCAAGATTTTTATACGCAAAAAGGACAGCAAAACCACCCACTTTTGCAATTTAGGCAGTGGCGGCTCGTGTGTTGTTGCCAGGTAGGGCTGCAGTTGTCAAGAGCTGTACAGGGTTGTGCGCTGGTTGACTCTACAGCCACTGGCACGCTGATGTGCAGGTGCCCCTTACTCCTGAGTGGTCACAACACATCTAGTAGCCGGTAAATATTTCATGGTCGTTGGTCTACGGTGCTTTCATCAAGAGTGTACAGTTCCGACTATCTGCGGCCCCACCTGGCAACAACCCACGAGCCGCCACTGAATTTAGGGCTGCGAGAAATTATACTTCAATGAGTGGTAGTATAATCATTTGTGATAATGACATATAAAATTATAGGTAGGCTATTAAATCTATACAGAAATAAAAAACCTCGTGACGTAGAGAGAAAGAAATGATGGAAAATTAGACAATTATAAGTGCATGTGAACTGTTTTACCCTTCTGCAATTTACAGAACACTTACCAAAAATTAAAATGATTGCAACCGCTGAAATATAAAGTTGATTAGGCAAATCAGAAGCAAACTCATATATATATATATATATATATATATATATATATATATATATATATATATATTGATGAAACGGAAGCATTAACATTTATTGAAATAATAATAATACGAAGCAGATGCTGTGAAAATAAAATTACGAATTACTAAAAAAAAATCTCTCTCTCTCTCTAGAACCGGCCATTACATTAACAATAAGACACAACGTGGTAATAAGATAAAAAAAATTAAATATAAAATTAATGTTCAGGATTTGATTTTGCTCTCGGCTAGAATTAATAAAACAAAATTTATTGAAAATCTCAAGATTTTGCAAGAGTTCATAAACAGGACCTCTGGGTATGTTAATTTCTACTTCAGATAGGAGTCATTACCTGAACTTTAAAATAATTTTAAATAACACTTAAAATTACATGTTTCGTTACAGAGTTATCGGAATTTCATTCACTTTTAGGCACAAAAACCAATTAAATTAGGAAATGTATAACTTCTGGAAGGTGCAACATAGGTGTATGGAAAATTGGGTATAGGACGCTGCAGCGGCTATCCTCACTTAAATGGTGCCGTCCCACGCTGAAGATGGCTTGATGCTCACTAAAAAAATTATTTAACTAGAAGTTATTTATTTCACAGCCACTTCTAAAATCGGCCTTTTCAAACTTGTCAAACTATGCCTGCCTATCTAAATGCTCCCTGAAGCATTTCTATAATTACGATGTGGGCAGAAGAACTCCCCATCCGAGTCGAGTTCTGCCGAAAGACGTCATGTTTCTTTGAAGTCGCAGGGAAGAAGAAGCAAAAACAAAACTCGGAAGTGAAGCTTCCGAGGCGTTGCTAAAACCAAGAGGTTTCACACCTCTCCATAACACAAAGAACAACTCTTTATACATACTAAACTATAAAATCGATTATATTAAATACAATAAAAATTTTGAGAGAGTTTTCCTGACCACAATCACCAAAAATTAAAATAAATAACGAAATAAATAAAATTTAAAAACAAAGAAATTTAGTAATAGAAAGACCTGGAGCGTTAATAAATGAAATTATCAGAATATTACAAATTAAGATAATATATTAGAGTGAAAAGAAAATATTAAACATAAAAAATAAATATCCAAATATCTGTAATTTTACCGTTACAGTAGTTAACCTGTAATTGATATACACACGAGTAACTTTCTTTGAATGTTATTGCTAACAAGATATCATTTATGTGCGTTGAGCAGTTTTAAAACATCGGCCGAAACTCAGCACAGTTCTCTGTAACATGGGCTGTTGGCTATCTTAACTTCACTTCCATATTACTTTCTGAACTTAAAATAATGTTTTAAACAAGAGGGACGGATTAATAGAAGTTTGGTCTTATTATCGGAGTACTTCAATCATCGACTTCTGAATGTATTGGGATATGCCAAAGAAATTACATGCAAACGGTAGAAGGTTGATAAATGTGTAACAACTTCGGGTACAGTATGTCACCAAATAATAACAAGAAATTTGAATACATCTAGAAACAGTTCCATATCACGGCAGTTCGCGTGTGAACTCCTAGTTAACCTCATCACGCACGATGTCATGCCAACCGCGGAGCAGAAGTTCACAGGATGTCAGTGGCATCTGGTTTTCGAAATAAGATCCCATCGAAAGTTGTAGCTCCCACAAATGTACGCTACTTTAACTGCTGACCCATTTAGGAGCTTTGCCTCAAATCACTGACACTCATTGGTCATTCATGGTAATCACTAGAGACCTGAAAAAATCGCGTTTTCAGTTCGGCACAAGCTAGGATTCCAACAACTGTAAGTTCGTGTCACTTTTGATATTGCCCTATGACTTATTTGACTCCTGATGGAAGTCTGGGCCAACAATAAAAATGTAACTAATACAGACCTATATCACTTTAACAGCAAGCAGCTAATGAACATCTGCTTTCTGCTTCAGTTCACAAATATTACTGCAGGCTTGCCTACAGGTCAGTGAAATCGCGAATTTTTCCGGTCTCTAGTGAACACTAAACACTTGCAAAGTTCAGGTTAGTATCTCAGTAGACTGACTCTAAGATACTGTATGCTAATCTTATTTTTGCTGTTGGCTGGCTTTCAACGAATTACCTGAGTTGAACTATTAAAATGTCCGCTGTATTGTAATGTGAGCACGCAGAGATACGAAAGGAACCAATGACGTCACGGAGTATGTTCGGGTAACTGCAGGTCAGTCTATTCAAGCCTATCGCCAAATAAAAACGCTAAATTTGCATGCGTGTATCAGTAGGGACTCTGGTTTTTCGCGAAAAGAATTTTTTCCCCAGTTTGTTTCTGTGCCTTACGTGCACATATGCAATTCTGCTTCATGGTTATTGGCAACGTGTCTATGTGAAGAGCCTTGTCTCATTTGACTGAGCCAATTACAATTCCTACAACACATGTCTGTGATTTTCCGGTAAAATCCAATGGCTCGTGAAGGTTAAAATATCCAATCACTGACCACGAAGCAGAACTGCAGATGTGCACGTAAGGCACGGAAACAAAGTGAGGCAAAATTCTTTTCGCGAAAAACAGGGGTCTCTGTCTGTCAGTGGCGTGGTGTGGATGTGTTGCAAGTTAAGCTGTACTTTGTGACGTCTGTACAAGTACATGACCAGACCACAGACTAAATAGTACTACAGACGTGAAATGACGTGGCGGTTCGTTTGATGCGGGCGAACTTTGCCGCTTATTGGCTGCCCGAGGTCGTTGATATCAGCCCCGTGTATGTTTGGCTTCTGCATGTCACTACAGGTTTCCTATTGGCCTGGCTGTCGGCTAGCAGGGCAACCGCATTACGCTGATTGGAGGTAGGCGTCTCCGCCATGTTGCTGGCCAGAGTAGCCATTTTGCTGGCGTGTGTGACTGAGTTCGCTGTCCTACTGTATATTCCACTTCTGTATTCCTAAATATTCTGTGACCAGACGATCGGTAGTGGCTAAACACGAGTGTGATGCCACTTCTAATAGGCCGCTCTCGAACTGACTCAGGCGTCGTGAAATACAGTTTACCTTGCAACACACACTCGCCACAGGTCTCTATTAATCATCTATTACGGCCTGTATACAGGCTGTGTCAGTATATTAGTGCAGCGGTTACAAACTTTCAGGAGAGATAGAGTACACCCAGACTACGGGAAGTCACATAGCAAAGCATGGTTGGAAACGCTTTCCTAGCGCGGTAGTGACGACACAAAACACAAGAAAGAAAGAACACGAACAAGAGGAGAAAACGTGTTTATTACTCCTAATACAGCAAAAACCTAAGATAAAAGATTATAAAGATACAGCGATCGTCATCACCAGCCAAAAACTTCCCACTATTTTTACTGAATTAAGAATAATAAACATGCTTTGCTCAAAAACCAAAATTCCATAAAATTGTCTAAAACTTCCTCTTAAGGCCTTGCTCTTTAGTTTTGCAGTGGTTTCGAATTTGTTTTAATGCAAATTAGTAGACTACATACATCAAAAACTCATTCGTTCAGTTTTAACATTTATATATCGTCGTGCGTATCTGAATTTTTCTTTTGTAATTCACCAAAGGGATTTTAAAATTTTTGCCGCTGAAATATCACTTAGTTTGTTGTCTAAATAAGACAAAATTAGACAAATCATTCTTTCTAGCAAACAGTTCATTAATTTAAAAAAACACTCTGGCGAAATTGTGCATCGTATGGCTGTACACAGTCTCAAATTTTTCGCAGCATTTGGTTGAATAATATTCGAGTTATTTGCAATAATTTTAAATAAATAAAATGTTATGGCCTTAATATTGCATGTACAATGTTAGAGTCGCCACTGAATGTCTCGTATAGAGTCGAGTTGTTCGGCGATAAGACTGCACGCCAGTTCTATGACGTGCGCATAGAGGTTAGAGTGAGGCGTTATAAACGTGCTGTGTCGTCCGTACCGCTTGCGAACTTATAGCCCTCGGAGGCGCAAAAATACTTCACCCAGGCGCCCACCTTAAGAACAAAATTAAATTAAGAAAACATCATTTGCAGCAATAACTTCTATTAGTCTACTCGTTACGAACTGCAGGAATACTAAGTATTGCCGTTTCATACATAAATGTCAAGTGAAAAACTTTGAATTGAAAATGTTTTGTCACTAATTTATTCAGTTTTATAAATGAACACGGAAGTCATATTTAATACTTAACTCCATCTCGACTGAGTCTGGCTAGCTGGGCAGTAATGTGTAACATTATCACTCTGGTATTGTAGATTGTTGGTGGTGAAATGCGCAATTTTGAAAAACGTCACGAAAAGGAGTACAAATATGTTTTTACTGTTACCTCAGAATTAAACTTCGAGAACAGTTAAGTCTATAATGTGTTTTTGTTAGTAGGAGTAAATTATACAAATGGTGTATCAATACCGAGGTAAACCGCTTGACGTAGATAATAATGAAATATTTTATTAATTTGTCATGCAGAATCATTGCAAGAGAATTATAGGTTAACATTCAAGACTTCTCTTGCAATGATTTTGCATGACAAATTAATGCAATATTCCATTATTATTTATGTCGAGTAGTTTACCATAAATAAATCCTATGCTTTGTCGATGATAAAATTTTGATAATACAATTTAGATAAATGATATGGTTCAAAAACTAAAACTTGTCTAGCGCTCCCTCTTAAAGGTAAGCTATACTGTACACGTCTGTACCCTTAAAAATAATCTGCGCCAAGATTTCCATAGCTGGAAATGAAAAGAAATACACCCATTTTCGGCTGCGTCAAAAAACCAGAGATAGATGGAAAAACGGAAATGAGCACACATGATCGTGCATGGTGTTCCATGGATTGTATTTCTAAGCAGACGTAACTTACGCACGCTGAGAAGTTTTCGAATTATTTTGTAACGACCGAAGTTCTGCAAACCACTAGCCGGCTTGGGTAGGCGGCCAGCTTAACTCTTGAACGTCTCATTTTCGAACTTTCTCGGTAAAATCGATAACAGTCTTCTCCTTCATTGATAAATTTACTCTAACTATATAAGTATTTATTTATTACGTCTTGAAGTCGCAGCTAAGGCGCGGATACCTATCTTAATAGTTAGTAAACACAAGTTTTTTTTTTTTACATCCGAGGAACGGAAACGGGGAAGGCGATAAGTCGAATATAACAAGCCCGTCAAACACCTAATCGTCTCTAGGCGCGGAGTACTAAACTAGCGTGCGGTGTTTTCGTAAAATGTGTTTTCCAGTGGGACTCCACACAATGACCCTGACATCTTCTGGCACTGTTCCCGTATGCGAAAATCCGGGGAGCAACCCCGTCGAGAATCGAACCCGTATCGTCTTGGTGTGGGGTGAGTTGCTTCCTGTGTTGACGAAAGGCTCTCCAAAGAGTATTAAAGTAATAGATGGGACTCATGCTATTGGCTAGTTTGAATGGCGCTCGCATCGTTCTGTTCATGCGCGAGTTGTCGACTAATACCGGGGTTTTTTATTTGTTATTGTATTTTTTTTCTTATAGAACAGTACATTTGAAATACAGCATATATTTCATAATGCTTTCATCTTATCTAAATTATCTTAAAGTAACTCTTAACTGTCACAGGGGTCGTGGAAAAGAGAGGCAAGTTGTCGTGAGCATAACGGATGCGCACACATGAATTAACGAAAATTAACAGCCAACAGGAAGACATTGTTAGCAGAGTCCACAGCCGCTTTACTGTGTTAGTGTTGTCAGTTAGAAGATGGATTGGGGGTGGTTGTTGGGGTTGGGTGATGGAGAGAGGAATCAAGGCGTCACGACGGAAATCGGGAAACAGGACGCCGGCCACGTCAATTGTACCAGGGAGGAAGCAGGACGATCTAATTGCGCATCCATCACGCGCATCGATAGAGACGGCTAGCCCCCTCCTACCCTCTAACAGCTCCATCCACGGAGCGCAACAAGGGTCTGCTGTCCCATACGGCCGTTCAGCGAGGATTCGCTAGTAAGGCGATTTCAGTAGAATATATATTTGCGCTTATACCCGTATCACAGACTATACATAGACACATGCATAACTCCCGTTATTTTCTGACAGCTAACTAAGACTCCAAGTGACTATAGGCTCGTTCGAGGTCTTCCGCTGGCCGATATTGTCGTGACTTGCCGCGGAGAATATTTACACGGTAGAGAGGCTTTGTAAAGCTGTAACACACATCAATGACAACACATAAAAATTCGTGGCCAATTGAATCGCAGATTATGCTCCGTTATGTATAGGAAAATGAAGTTCAGTCTGCTACCAAATGATAACGCGAATTTGGTATGTCTCTAACTATGTATAGGGCCCAAATTTTTTCGCGAAAAGATTTATGCCCCACTTTGTTTCAGTGTCTCACATGCACATCGGCAGTTTGCTTCATGGTTATTGGCAACGTGTCTTTGTTCAGACATGTTTCTCATTTAACTGTACCAATCAGAATAAGATTATTGCGACTCCATAGTCTGTTATTTGCCAAGCCAAGTGAGAGTAAAATCACCCAATCACAGACGATGTATCTGAGCTGCAGATGTGCACATGACGCATTGAAACAAAATGTTGCAAAAATATTTTTACCATAAAATCGTGGCTCTAACTATATAGTAACACAGACGTGAAATGACATGGCGGCTCCTTTGGTACTGGTGAACTTCACCGCCAGTGGCGTATCGTGGTCTTGTCCCAAGTCATGCTGTGCTAAGCAGTGGCTATACACAACACTGACTTGTCTGTGGGACCATTAGACATAAAGGTGCGGTTACACGTACACACTTCTTCCACGTAGCGTACAAGAGGCAAGACACGTATTCTCCAATAATATATATCGGTTTACACTCTAAATCAGAATTAGTAAATATTCACTAATTCACGCTGCTAGATGGAGAAGTTTCAACAATTTAAATAAGTAAAATTAGTCACTGTTTAATTAGTGAATAGTTACGGATTTCCTTTAGAAGTGCCTACATCTCACAAGTGAATTAGTGAATATTCACTGTATTTTCCAGTTGTTTTCAAATAACAGTTTTCACTAATTGAATCAGTAAAAAATTATTGGAAAATCTATGGATATTCACTAATTAACTTGTGGAATGTTGGCACTCTTTATCGTATTCAGTGAATAGTCGCCGATTTCACAGTGGTTTCTGACTGATGCAATTAGCTGAAACTGCTCCATCCATCGGCGTGAATAAGTGAATATTCACTAATTCATATTTAGAGTGTACACAACACATGTTTATTGTCATATGACCTGTAGGCACACTAAGTCCACGTGATCAAAGTGTATAGCCGGAGCTTATATTGCATGCCTTCGAACCACGCCACTATTCACCGCACTGCCCAAACTTGTTAATTCAAGCCCCTTGTCTTTTTCGTTTCAGCATGTTACGGTATGTTTTCAATTGGCCTGGCTTCCGGCTATAGGCTAAACTGAACACTCAGCAGATCTTGTAATTAATTAACATTTTTTTATCGAGCCAATATTAGTTAACTTTCGATAGTGTTGAAACGTTATCACTGGTTTCTAGTTACATGGAAGTTTTCATCATAAAAATAGTAAAGATGGCTGCAAAATGTCAGAAAGAAAACTTTATGCAGTGTTCACTTAATCGTGAGCACCCCATTGCAGGGCATCCGCCTTACTCTGATTGGCCGTAGACTTATCCGTTGACTGAAGCAAATTACAGATAAGGCCAGAGCATTTAAGATAAAGTGTTAATATGTTAGTGTTGTGCTTAAAATAATACCCACATACGCTAATAGTCAACAAAATTTGAGAATAGAGTGGCCTTTCTTCCATAAAAATATGATTTCAGTTGCTTAATTTATTGCCTTTTTTCTTGTAACAGGAATTTCCGTGTTTCGGTGTACAGAAATGAAGTTCTATCAGAAACATTGTTCGTTTTGTAGAGGTTATATGGGAGTAAATTTTTCCTCTTACAAAATTTTTAGCTTGGTCAGTTTTCCCATAGTAGCATTTCAAAGTCAAAATTCGCATGATTTTAGTTCATATACTCTTTGAAAACCAATCAACACAATTAAACTAAATAATTCACAGTCAACGTACATTCCACGGGATAAGGTTTTAAGTAACAAAAAACCGAATACAAAATAGTTTTGTAACTACAAATAATTTCAAAAATTAGCAAAACTATTTTAAAATTTCAGAAACTTTTCAAATATACAAAACATTGTTTGAATGTGATTTTATGTATGTAAAGTCTTAGTCAGTGAGACGTACTTTCACTGTGAATTATTTAGGTGCAATATATTTATTTATTTTCGAGGGGTGTATGAACTAAAAACATGCAAATTTTTACTTTGAAATTCCATTATGGGAAAACTGGCTAGCTAAATTTTTTTTTAAGAGGATAACGTCCTCCCAAGTATCGTCCACAAAACTAACAATGTTTCATACAAATATATAGAAAATATAAAATTACCATTTTTTCTCTCAAGAACACCCTTAAGGGTGTTAAAGTGCGATGAAATCATAATGTTATATTCTTATGAAATATTGTTAGTTTTGTAGACGATACTTGTGAGTACAGATTCCCCTTACAAAACAATTTTAGCTCTCACAGTTTTCTCAAACCGGTGCGTCAAAGTCAAAATTTGCTTGTTTCGCCGCCGTACAAATAGCGAAAACTAACTGATATACTTAAATAAAAGATACTTTGTTTATTTAATGGCACATTACTGCAAAAAATGTTTATCGAATGTCTCGCGATAGGTAACTGTTCATTGGAAATAATTATTTAGGTAGAAATAAGGACATGTTAGCAATATATGTCTTACATTACTTCAATAACCTCAAACCACAGTTGTAATCAAGATGGCGTACGCCAGGGAGCACGAGAGAGCGAGAGCGAGTATAAAAACTTCGTGCTCTCGCTCTTTTGTACTTTCGGCTACCAATTGAGATAGGCAGAGTGTGCTCTCTCTGATGTAGTTGTGACGTATTTGCGAGAGCACGATAGAGCACTCTTTGGGTGAATTGAGACACGGCCTTCGTCTCAGGGTGTGGGCAAAGCTGAATTTAAAGAAACGTCTCTCCCCTCCAACTCAAAATATCTACAGCTGTATTCGACCCTGAACACAGTAAATGAATCTCGCCTTACCCTAGTCTCTAGACGCAAATCAGTGGGCTGGTGTGCAGTCTCTCGCCAACAACACCTCTGCTATGAGTAGTGACGATGGCTAGAGACACTGGAAAATCGTAAAAATGTTTAAAATAGTCTCCAATAAACTGTATTATATTAACCGTGACACGTGTGAACAGTTTTGGGACAAATCACACACGCTGTGTGTTCAAGCTGTGCAGTTCTAACTGGGCCTGTTGCAGAGAGAAAAAATGCTACAAATAAACGATAGCCAATGTTGATACAAAACATTCAGTGTTATATACATCACGTTGAGGAAGGCATTAAACATTGTACTGTAGAGGTCTTTGAATGCTATTCCTAATGCACAAACATCACTCACATACGATAAGTAATTTTTGAATAAACTTTTACAATCTGAAGTTCTGTACATCGCTTGGCAGCGTCAACCATAACGGTTGCTTGATACGCTGCAGCACAATCTAGTGGCGAGTCTGTGAGCTAGAACACAGTAGATATCATAAAATCATTATTAATGAAAAAAAAAAACATGTACATGTCAAGTAAAATGTTGATCGGTTAAACAGTATCGGAGTTTAATGACCTCATACATACTTCACACATACATATATACTAACTTCCATTAAGATATAAAATAATGAGTAAAAACAATTATGTTCCTACGTATACACATAGAGCTAAATAAAAGAATTCACAATAAGCTACATACAAAGCTATACGTAGAACCATTTTTGAGACACGAACCGAATTTCACTCATAATCACTCACTACACATGGACTTACAAACGTGCAGATATTCATAAATAACTTATTCTCTGTTTTCAATAATTTTTTTTGCAAACAAACACATAGCGAGAAACATGCTTTGTTCTTCATTAATCAGGGTTACAGAGAGTGTTATTTATCACCTGAAGAGCGTGGACATGATTAATGTTCTTTCGCTCAGTTTTTTGTTTCAATTTGAGGTGACAGTGAAGGAATCCGGGATAATCTAATTTGTAGGAAATTTATATATTCTTCAAACCCTTTGTTTGAAATAATGTTTGTTCTTTATACAAAAAGGATGTAGATGTATATGTTTATGAAGTGCCACCAGTATCGTGTGGCCACGATATTTGAGCATCAGAATCAGCGGGATCCCTGGCAAAGCTCATTACCGTCTCTCGGTCGGGCCGCTAATGGACGAGCTTATCCTCTCATCTCGTTACCAGGAGATAGATACGGCGTGTTTGCCGGTGCGAGGTTGGGGAAGCCACAGGCGCAATTAAACGTCACCTATACCACCTACCCCTGCAGTATCCGCAACCCTGTCCTACATCCCTGATACCGTTCGTGACGTCACTTGCCCGAGCGATCCGGGAGGTCTCGCCCGCATCGAAGCTGCTGCACAACAGGCATGCATGCAGAAGCTAAACAGCGTTGGGTTTCCTTTGACGTGATCGTACCAGCTCGGTTATTCTCTACACATGCACTAGACGGGGACATAAGAGATTACGAAAAGTAATCTGCCTGAGTTAGTTAGATGTTCTTTGTTGCTTGGTCGTTCAATAGGGACCTTTGATTTTAGCGGAAAGATACTGTTTAAATACCTTACTTCAACATCTAAACTTCCGCTTCGTGGTAAATGAGTCTATGCTTTTATTTCTCATGTCTATGAAGCGAAGTGCACATAAGGCACGGAGACAAATTGGTAGAAATATCTTTTACCAAAAATAAGAACCCTATGCGTCAATACTGTAAAGTCAGTGGGTTATTTAATTAGTGAACTTTTCGTGTCCCCATTTACGGGACATGTTAGTGAATGGAAATAATATGTATTGAACACCTCAAAAGTACAATAATTTTGTACATTTAAAACGAAATATTTTATTCGTTTATTATTCTATGGCATATAGAGACATACAAAGTTCACGTTATCATTTGCTAGCAGACTAAACTTCACTTTCCTATACATAACAGTTCATAATCTACGATTCAATTGGCCACGGACTATGTGTTGTCATTTACATATAATACGTCTTTACAAAGATTGGCGTCTCTACCTTGTTAGCATTCTCCGTGGCAAGTCACAACAATATCGGCCAGCGGGAGATGTTGAACGAGCCTATAGTCACATGGAGTCTAGTCAGCTGTCAGAAAATAACGCGAATATTACAAGTCTCTATTTACGTGATTTGAATAAATTTAGAAACTCCTTGTAGAGATACCCGGAGGAAACTGGAAATTAACCAAGCAGAGTCTATTTAAAGATAAATCCCAGCACTAGAGTTTATCCGGAAAATCCTGGAAAGTTGAAACCATGATGTCTGGAGACAGCCAGCGGGTTCTCCTAATGCAAAGTGCGTGTTGTACCACTCTTATACCTTGCTATGTTTGTGAAGGGGTTATATTGTGTGCGCATTAAGCTCTTGATTGAATAGTGACTTACAGCAACGTGGCTGGCTCGTGAGATAGGAGTCCGTCACATACGCGGCGGTTTTGTGTCTGTATTCATAGATGTTCTATGCCAATGCTTTCGGCGAGAGAATTTCGCAGTTGATATTGATAATGTTTGTTATCGATAAACTGATATTTTCTTATTGATATAAGCTGCCGATATAGAATACCGCATGTTTTCGATATTGCCGATTAATCCAAAATATCGAGTGCAAAATTAATGCATTTCTATATAAAATGTTATAATATCGAACGCCATAGCTGCCACAACAAAGACAGCGGCCTTCTTCTTGTGAAGGTTATGTACCCATACGTCATCATCCCCACAGCATCCTCAAATATAGCAGCGTTTGTGTTGACTTCGTTTTCTCACATGTGTTCACAAATGGGGTAACATAACCTACTTCGTGATTCTAAGGCTTCAAACTTCACTAGCAGAAATATATTAAAACATTTAAATTGTTATCTTAAATGTTATGCATTGGTAAACTATTTACGAAACTACATACGCCTCCCGACCTCCGTAGCGTAGTTGGTTAGGAGAGAGGTCGCGAGAGGTCCTGGGTTCGAATTCCGGTACGGACACGTATACTGTGTTGTTGCCTCACCTCTTTTCACTCTCGTCGGCAATCAAGACCTCGTTGTTTAAGTGCCGTAAAACGTTGTCACCTCACTTTACGTATGCGTGCTCTCTGTTGGTAGCGTAGCGAAGTCGGTGGCAATTTTTTGAAGCCCGCAAAGTGGTATATCACGGTATATGGACGATTTACCGTACTTCAGTCTCTGTTCGCTTGTGTAGTTATGTTAAAAATTTTTTTCACATGCAATATATATATATATATATATATTTTTTTTTTTTTTTTTCACTACGTATAAACAGAGTACATTCCTTTCCGGGATTGTGTGTATGTTATACATGATGAGTCAAGACTGAGTGTGTTTATTTCGCGTAGTATTATTTTATGAGCAAAGTAAGTCGAATATGTATTTTAGATTTTTCCGTAAACTAAGTTATAATGTAAGTACTATACGATGGAAATTGATTATAAAACGTAATTTCTTAAAATACGAAACAAATTACCACTTTATAATAAACAACAACGCTCTGTACAGCGTCAACATAGTGAAAAAAAACAGGTAGATTTTCATTTTATTTGACGAAATGAGATTTTGAAGTCAAGAGCAGCATTACTCCCACTTAATTTTTTTAAACGAAAAAAAAAAATTTTTTTTTACTTAAATGTTCTAATGTTAGCATCAATAAAATGTAATATATTCCGTCCTTAACAAGCCTGTAAATACTAGCCGACTAAAGCTTATTCTGGCAAATATTTTTGTTTTATTGAAGTTGACTGCAACTTAGCAAAATTCAGTCGCAATGATGCACGTCCATAGAAAAAGTTCACGTTATAATTTAAAGCGTTTGCTCCTCACAATGCACGTATTCGGGATGGGCTGGTTAAATATATTTACAATATTTCTCAAAGTATACAGAGTACGAGTATACCAATAAATAGTTTTCGAATGTGGTTTAGACCTGTAACTGCAAAGGTAGGAACATTAATTTTTATTTATTTATTTGATTTGAGTACACTTGCCCTCGAACAACACATGGCCTTGGTAGAGGAACCCGGGGGTGGGGCAGGGGTAGGAGTCTGCCAGGGTATGTTTCAGACACCATCCCAATATTCGCCTGGAGTGATTTCGCAAAACTCTGGTAAACCTAAATCAGGATGGCCGGAGCCGGGGATCGAACCCGGATCCTACCGAAAGCGAGGCGAGTGTTTTATCTTTGCTCCGCACCTCACTCGGTTAAACTGCTCCACCACGCTCGGTTTAATCTGTTTTTCATGTTTTTTTTTGTTTTTGAAGCCTGAGTCAGAAATTAAAAATCTGCTTGTATTATTATTATTTTAGTTTTAAGAGAACCGAAAGCAAAACGTTAATGATGAAAAAGAAATTACTCATATTTGGGGGAGGTGATTGAACCAATGACCCCCTCCACACTCTGGATACACCAATAATATGAGAGGCTTATATTTATAGTGGTGTATGTCAGTTAAAATAGTTTCCTCTTAAACAATTTTTTATTATCACATGATAAATGCAGTACATTCTTGCAATACTCAAAAGCAATTCAGAAATTCAGTTAAGAGCGAAGTATCTGTTACAGACTATTCTTTTAGAAAATCGGAATAATATGAATAAAAACGACACTACTAAATAATTGCGACTTACGCCTTTATGATTCTCAGTCCTTCAAACCATATTATGGTGGTACAAACCAATCTCTGGAAATCCTCGTAAAATCATGGAAAACTGCAATCAGGGCGGTTGGAGTCATGGAGTCGAACCCTGATCCTCCCGAATGAGCGTCAAAAAAGGTTGCCACTGCACACCGTAGCATTTACAATTTCAGAAATTAATTTTTAAAGTCTTCAATTCCCCATGAACAGCCTACAAAACTGTTTCAGATATTACGTTGTTTCATATGTTGGCAAGAGCGTATAACGGGCCACCTGTGCGCCAGACGTTGTTAAAGACCTCACACAGTGATGAACAAAAGAACATCTGTCTGTTCGGTAGAGGATGAACCATGTGTTGCTCCAGGGGGACGTAACTGGCCAAGCAGAGTTTGACTACTCTATTTATTTTGTCCTGGCGTTCTGTAGCCAAAGGCATCCTTTCTAGTAGTATCTAAACAGCAACCATGTTACTTTATTTTTTCAGCTTTCAACCCTTGTTGCCTCAGGTAGAAGGCACCTATGATGTGTTTACTGTAGTTACAGACATGTAGAGAAAAATAGAGTAATAAGTTTCTTAATTGTAAAACATAGACTAACATACTTCTCAGCAATAATAAATTATGGACATAGACATATAATTATCTGAAAACAACATTATCTTTACATCAACTTTTGTAGTTACGAAGCTATTAGACATAAGACAAAATAGTTTTTAGTTACATATATTGTTGAAATATTATTGTAGTTTTTTAATTGCGTGAATGTTTTTGTTATTTAAGCTCAATGATTTAGTCTGTGTACTACTGTTAAGTTTAATAGAAAGTATTTAACAATAAATTAAGGTAGCTTACCGAAATTTAGAACGAATAGAGGCAGTTGAAGTTGTTTGTTGAATAACTTATCGGTAATGTATGCTGTAAGCTGCAAGTATGTTCCAGGACTTAGATGTGTTTTCATTTAAATTTTGTCGCAGCTGTCAACTTATTTCATTTGAACTACGTCAATTATATATATATATAGTTACTGTTTTGTATTGTTTCTAGTTACATTTCAACTAATTTTATTGTTACCTTCGTGCATGTGATGTTTGTCTGAAATTTGGTTAAGAGTAAGAGAAGGTATTTTAGCCTTCACTTCACCAAGGAAATGAAAGATGAAATAAATAAATAAATAAAAATAAAATAGGTCACTGTAGTTACCACAAAGTTCCCATCTCTGTTTGAAATAGTGAAATTATGAAAATCTTGCAATTTTTGACGTGATCCGTAGTAAAAAAAATGTTTTGATTCGAGATGTCTATTGTACGTGAACCGACAAAATAAATTTTCGACCGTGAAGAGTGTTTGACCGCTCGTATACAGCGGTATGCGATGTTTGCAAATTATTTTTTACAGCGTACGATATAATTTGTTTATGTCGTTCTGAAAGTGTGGGTGAACTTCTAAAATACTCACAAATGCCTTTTGAATGCTGCTGCAGCTGTGCTAATTTCGTAGTCAGGACATAAAACTTCAAGCAGATAACAACACTGACCGCTCCATCAGGCACTATGTTCAGGTAAACAACTTTTGTGTGTTTTCCATGAACCAATGTCCTTTAATCGGAATCAACGAACGTTTTATTGATTGCTAGTAGATTTTCTCTAAGGTTAGACGGAATCGTTTAAACTAATTATGGGTCTATCTGATAACCTCTAGTAATGGTTTATTTTCACTGATTTCAAGACATTGCGGATTTGAATGTTCGCTGATTAGTAGTAGTAATTCACTGATTTACTTTGTTGAATATACTCCTTCAGGAATAAAGACAATACCACACGAAATGGTTATTTGAGAAACATCACATGTCCACTTTCTTACCCTCAAAACTGACTTTGGCCGTGTTCGATTTAAGTGCAAAGTGTCCTTAATCACTTGGCCTTAAGGGGCCCGCCTCGTGGCACATGTGTTAGTGTGAGTGAGGTATGGTGCTAAGGGCGACGTCGTATGGGCCATACAACGGTCCGTCGCCTCTACGCTTAAGGCGTGCAGTCTTCGCGAAAAAACAAATTTCCTATGGGACTTTAAGTGGTGACCCTATTGTTTTATTTACGAAATAACTTTACTAAAGTCCAATGCTCTACCCTTAAGTGGTTTCACATGTATTCGGCTAGTATATTTTCCGCTATAGCAGCCTGAAAACCCCGTTTTAACCCATTTGGACGTGCCCTAAAAGGTGATTTATAATACGTGTGTTGTCTTGAAAGTACTTAAGGGCAGTCGTCTGAAATTTGTGTTCTTTTCGTAGAGAAACGGCGTGAACACACGTGTATTAGTTTCAGTTTAAAACTTTTTCTTCAAGCACGCTGCAGTGTGATTTTATGGCAACGAGGCGGGCCCCTTAAGCCGTGAGCCCTTGTTTCATTCATGAAGTAGGCTGCGTTTTGTGAATTCGGATCTAGGGCTTGACAAGGGTAAGTGGCTCGTGCCCTTAGCTGAAAGGGACATTCTAGGGTCTATATGGGCACTTGCTGTAACTTCGAGCAACGGAACTTGTGACGTCACTTCCGCGATGCACTTTTCATGGGCTTGAAGCGTGGTATAGGCACTTAGGCCGCCAAGTGAAACATGGCATTTTACACAGGGATCATTTCCTCGTCGTCCGTTACACCGAATACACAAAAAAAACGCCAAATGTCCGTATATACATATAAAATGGGAGTGTAAAATAATTGAAGACTTAACATTCATAAGGGGCTATGTGCCAAAATGGTAAATTTCGAGATAATGACGAAAACAGTATATTGCGACAAACAAATGAACAAGGAAATCCAAATGCGTTCACATATTTTTTACAATAAGAAAGTAGTAAATAGGAGCAATCGAACAGTAACTAATACAAAACACTTATGGACATCAATACATATATATATGTGTGTGTGTTTTTTTTCAATGAATTAGAATGCGTTGATGTTACTCCAACCATCTAATTGTGCTGATGTAGGGCGCGCATGAATATCACTAGGAGATAGCACTTTAGGTATGTCTTCGACCTTATGTTTTGGCACCTTTCTATGTACCTAACTCATTTTTGTTGAAAATGGCACTTAGCCCCTTTTAAATGTTAACTCCTCATTTGAGAAAGCCCACGTGTTCGTTTGAAAGAGAACAGGTTACGAAACTGTAAAATGTGTGTTTGCTTCTTAAAGTAATATGATGAACAGATGGATTTTGTTCACAGTTGTAACAAAATTACTTTCCTTTTCTAATTTCTCTCTGTTATATTGCAAGACACTGTGGAAATCTTACATGTCTTTCCTATAAAATAATATATTCGTCCTGACATTATTTTAACTCCAGCTAAAAATATTTCAGTAAGTAAATGATAATAAAAAGGGGACAGAAGTTATCGCAGGAAGATTTTTGTACCACTTTGTTTCATTGCCTTACGTGCATTCCTGCAGATCTGCTTCGTGGTTATTGACAGCGTACCTGCAGGGGTGGCCAACCTTTTCGAAACTACGGCCAAAAAGTTGAACAAAATCATGTAACGGTCCACGATGAGTGTTATTTACGGGTTCAACACTTACGTAATTTGTTATGTTATTACAAAAATTTATTTTATGAAACATGTATTTGCAGATTATTTTCAGTTCATTATCCTCTTTAAAGTTAGAACACTGTCTCCACAGTTTTTAGGTAAGGAGATTTGCCAATTATGAAATTATTTAAATATATTTATTGTCAGTGTAAGCAACTTGGAAATATTGAGCAAACGCTTCAGCATTTTGCGGGACAATCAAAATGCAGTGACGGGCAAGTGTTTGGCACGCGGACATTTGGTTGGCCGTCCCTGGAGGTGTCACTTATTTGACTTTGCCAATCAGAATGTGGGTTAACTGCGGCATCACACGTTTGTGAATAGCGACAAGAACGCTAAGATACTGAGAGTTAAGAACATGCAAGTAGAACTGCAGGTGTGCACGCAAGGCATTGAAACCGAATGGAGAAAAAATATTTTCTTAAAATTAGGGAGAAGCTAGCGATACCTCATCCAAGACTCCGAGTCAATAAATAAATTTAAATTTTCAGTGTTTTTCTTCGTTTTTGTATAACGAATATAAGCACATTAAACTATAAAATTAATTTGATTTTACTAACATACTATCTCAAAACCAATTTTGTCAATGTGTTACTTTGTTTGTCTGCCTCAAAGCCGACATTAGGACAGCAGCAAATAAGGTAAGTTCGAAACAGTTCTCACAAAACCAGTTTACTCTGAACAAGAAGCAACTGTGATCGGATTATATTCGGAGCTGGTGTAACAGCTATATTCTAGAGCGTTCACAATGAAGTGAGTACGGCATTAAGTTATCTTTTAGCCGTTTTGCAGCCAACTGTACTATTTTTAATATGAAAATTTGCACATAAATAAAAACCAGTTTAAATGTTTCAACACTCTCAAAAGTTAATATCTATTGGCGCATTAAAACATATTTTTAATTATTTACAAGTTTTTCTGAGTGCTCAATTTATAGTGAACATGCTATACCTGAACACGCAGTGCATAAATTTGTGCTAAATGCTTAATGGTAAGCTCAAGAAAATTAATTTTATATTAACATTTTAAAATGTTTCTATGAGGTAAGGTTTGTTTTGTAGAAATTCAGCAAAAAAAAAAATATGTAAACACAAATCGCGTGAAGTGTACGACGCGATGGTTGATGGATGTACCAAGCCCTTATAACTGGGGTAAGGAAAACGGATCCTTAACCGAAGATTGCCGAAGTTTACACTGTGAAAATTTTTACAGCAATGAAGATTTTATAGCATTCATAGTTTTTGCACTATGGCATATAAAAGCCCAGATTAACATAAAACGGTTTTATACAATATATGAAAACCGACTGACTTACAGAAATGAAATAATTTACACTGAAGAACAGTGTCGCAGGCTGCCTCAAACATGTATAAAAACACTGCATTGAAATATTTTGTTTGTTTAATCCAACACGGTTTTTTATACATGTCTAGACGTAGCTCGTGGCACTGTTATTCAGTGTGAATTAATTTATTTCTATAAGTCACTTGGTTTTTTCCTTGTATAAAACTGATTTTATGCACATTTTGGCGTTGACAAGCCAATTTACAGAAACTATGACAGCTGACAAATTTTTCGGTACTATTGAAATTGTCGCAATGTAAACAAACCGTATCTCATATGAATATAAAATTATTAAAATATGTAACGTCTTGCTGGAAGCTTGTTTCGCGTAGATAATAAAAAAAAACATAAAATAAGCAATTCTGGACACAGTTATCGAAGCTTTTTTAAAACAATGTTACCCCTCCGCTATGAATGACGAATTTCTGGGCCACAATCTGACGTCGAAGTTTCATACATTTGTTTGCTGCTCAAGAGGTTACTACAAACGGGTGCTTCACTCTTGCAAAATGTTTGCCAATAAAGTTAACAAAAGCTATTACCTCGGATTGTCTATTTATTTTTTTGTATTTTATTTTTTATGGTTGACTTTCAGAAACTGTAGACTTTGTTTAACACGCTTAAATCTATAGACTAGGAACCCCGTATTCTTGACATGAAGTAGTTCCAAGTCCCGTACGACCCAACCTATATAATCCCTTAACTTGTTAATACAAACACACCACTGCTGCCATCTTACCATTGAGTAATAGTCTCTTCTTCTGTTTCAGGTGTCTGTTGGAGGTCTGGAAGCATAAGTGCTCAACAGCGCGAACATGCTTCACCAGAGCTGTAGTGACCCCTACAGCTGTTGTTAGTGACAAATTAAAGCCATTACAAACAAAACCAAAAGATGGAGCCCTTCCGACCAATCTTTTCTTCTAGAATTTCAAAGCCTTAATAAAGAATCCAGTCAATATTCTTGTCCTGTAGTTCCCCAGTGTAGCGGACTAAAATGTGTGTGTATATATATATATATATATATATATATATATATATATATATATATATGTGTGTGTGTGTGTATGTGTATTTAACGTATGCAAAATTTATTCAATGTTTACTCTATGTTGTTTTATATTAGAAATTAACTTTTGTTTTATATGTGTTTCATAAAAATAAAAATTCCTTCTTCTCGTTTTCTTGTGATGATTACTGAATTTTTAATTATTAAAAAGTTCATACAAGTATTTCTAATAGTTACAATCCACGAAAAGTTGCCAGATGGTGAGATATCGCCCACGGATTTACCTGATTTGAAAGGTATCGTTTCTCAATGAGCTTAGTATCGTGTGGTATTAAAGAGTAGGAAATTTTTCAAATGTGAGAACTTTAGTAGATATTTTATGTAAGCCTGTTTCCAGACTGCGCTACAACTTGTTGTCTGTTTGAACCTGAAAATCTTCAAATTATAACGTGGTCGTTAATTGGAAGGTGGTACAATACTAGACTCTTCTGAATATACTATTTACCAATTTGTCTGTGTTAGATTCATTTCATACTCTTGGCACAGGTCTGTCAACATCTCACATAATATGTTTTCCCGGTGTTGAGAAACAATACATCAGTTAAAATGCATGCCACTGAAAATTCTATTTCTGTCGAGTATCTGGTTGCTTGTTACAATATGTTTCAGTGCCTTATGGGTACATCTGCAGCTTTGACTTACGGTTATTGGCAGTGTGTCGCTGTGTAGATGTGTCACTCACTTGAATGTGCCATTCTCGACAAGGTTACTGGGACACCACACATCAGTTGGACTGCAGGGTTCATTAAAATCTGACTTTTTAGTGCACGAAAGAATACCCACACAAAGGCCATTTTCGTGATTTTGATCATGCTGTAAAAGTGTAAATGCGGCCGTAGGGACACTGAAATCAACCTGGCTTACGTACAGCGCACTTTAAAATTCCTTTCCTATGCAAACAAAAATACACTTGCTTTAACACTTTTTTTGATGAGAGTTATTTTGCTGAAGCGGCGGCGCCCTTAAAAACTTTTGGCCAAAAATCATTGCACTAGCTATGGTTTTGCACATCTCCGTGCTAGCAGCCCTTTGATGATGAGCTCTGGAATCTTGGTTGCACCATCGCATTGTCGACGGGACAATGCTCTACTAGAGAACAGCAGGGCCGAAATAGGAGGGCTGGAAGACGGTAGCTGAGGGAAGGAGGGGTGATTAATGGCGGGTGGTGGAGAAGATGGATTGTTGGATGGGAGGATCCACTTCCAGCAGGCCTGACGAGGTAGACCAATTCTGTCGCCTGCATAGCCCTTCCCTGGAGCGTCGGACCGCGAACATGATATTGTGTGGTTGCATTCTGTCCCGCGCGGAGGGACGGTTGGCGTAGATGCAGGTCCGCAACTCGGTGGGAAAGCCGCATAACTCGCAGGATTGGTAATTAATATTCATCATTAAGGGGTATTGATCCCTACCACCTTGGATTTATCAGTTTCTTCTCGATAACTTCTGTTCCAGTGGATGTATCAAAATTTTTGTCACGACAAAGCATAGATACAAACGGAATCGATTTTCTGTAATTGCTGGAACAATACATAATATATTCATTATTTTGCAACGGGAAACGGCTGAAAAGGAAAAATTGCTTTATTTACGGGAGTGAGTACAGAGGCCGCAACATTAACAGAAACAATGTCATATGGATTCCAAAAAGTGAATGAAACAATAAACTATGCCTTGTCAGCGTGAAATAAAGTAAAACAATGTGTCTATTCCCTGATGTATAAGAAAAACCGTAAAACCGATTTGACAGGGATCAATCCCCCTTAAGGGGTCTCCCTACGTCGCTTGAAATGCGTTGCAGCGAGTTGCGATTATTCTTTTTTTTTTTTTTTGACGAAACTACTAAAGGTGCATTATATTTGCATATCTACGAAAAGAACCTACACTTCAAACTATGTCGCTATAGTTTCAAAAATTCGGCACGTTTATTTAAAAAATATTTTTCTGGCCCCTCAAAATGGCCAAAAATGGGAATTTTAGACTGCCGTATCTGTAAAAATAACAGGCAGATCAAAAAACAGAACTATAGATACAAGCGTTAGACTTTGAACTATGCTGCCCACAGATAAAGTAATGTGGTCACCGCTTAAAGTCTCATAGGAAAAAAAAAGAATAGTAAAGCACTGCACGTCAGCTGAGTGGCTTGTGCGAAGAGGCGATATTGCATTACATACGTCGGTTTGAGGCAACCTTACCGCTTCTGCATCACACAAACAAATGCAGCCATCTAGGGAGACCCTTAAGGGCGCAGTCTACCGCAATTTTCATCACCATTTTTAATTTTTATTTGTACCAGAACTTTTTCCCTCTTATTTTAGACACAAAATGTGACTAAATTTGGCTCTTATAAATTTTTTTTATCTCTCATAGTTTTCGCGTAATGGCTTGTTAAAGTCATATTTTGCATGTTTCCGTTTTAACGACTACACTAAAACCAACTGATATACCAAACTCAATAAAATCACAGTGGATAAAGACATTGCAGGCTACAATGTCACGCTCATAAAAATAAATAATACAAATTATTTGTATTAAAAAAAAATATTGCATTTTTTTACATTTGGTTTTCAGTTTCAAAAATTTTTTTTAATTACAAATAAATTATATTCTTTATTTTTATGAGCATGACATTGTAGCCTGAAATGTCTTTATCCACAGTGATTTTTATGAGTTTGGTATATCAGTTGGTTTCAGTGTAGTCGTTAAAACGGAAACATGCAAAATATGACTTTAACAAGCCATTACGCGAAAACTATGAGAGATAAAAAAATTTCATAAGAGTCAAATTTAGTCACATTTTGTGTCTAAAATAAGAGGGAAAAAGTTCTGGTACAAATAAAAATTAAAAATGGTGATGAAAATTGCGGCAGACCGCGCCCGAGCGCTTCATACGTTGAGCGCTTTTGCGTGTCACAAACTCAGACGTGACGGAGCTATAAGGACGACCTTGAAACGCACATCAAATCCCGCAACCCTACAACAAGCCAAGCAAGCCTTTAAGATTCCCGCCGACTCAGTTTTACTATGACACTAAGAGCGGTGGTCCTAACATAATTTCATTGGTCGAAAGTCTTGTAGCGACATTTAATGTACAATTATAAGTGCTGCATATATTTTGAAGAACTACAGTCTGAAGAGGCTATTTTTAGCTATTTGGAGAGCTTATGAAAGGGTTATTAATCAGCGTGACGTCTTTAAAAATATCATTTAGTCCTTGTCGAAGTGTGTTTTCATTTCGTACATTGTCACAACTGGCACATGCGGAATAGTTTCGTAATAAAAACCTATTTCCCCAAACATGACAACACACATGAAGAACGTGGCAGGCAACGCCCTTCCAAGCCGTGTCTCACCCTGCGTGTAGGAATTCTTCATTTATGAATTATAACAACGTTACCATTGAAAGCACTATAAATTATAGTTCTCGAAAATGTTATAAGTATATATCGGTGTTAGTCACCAATTTTTGATACGCGTAAAGGCGACAACATAAATACATTCATTGTAATTAAATAGTTAATATTTTACTGACCGCCTCACCAAATTGGTAAGATATTATGTATTTATGAGTTTATAACAAGGCAATGCACATAAAAAGAGCGTTATGCTGTTACAGGTGGTTTACTTTCAAGTGTGCACATCCGACGACGACCTTGTTTAGAATAATAATTTAAATAACAATATTTGGCGTCAACTTTTCAGCATCGGTACAATCTTCATACCTTAATTATGCATACACTGTCTTGTGTTTATTAAAACGTGGCCGGAAACTTTAAATTATCCTATAGGAGTAAAGCCACTAGGGCTTCAGAAGTTTTCATTCTGAGCAGAACTGCTTATGCATTAGTTTAATGTGTGTTTCTGATCAAGTAAAGTATACGAAATAAAAGTAACCCCAAATTGGCTTGCGATGCCCTACCTTAAATGTGTTCAAGTTTGATATAATCACAATTTTATGTTTTTATGAAATAGTGTTGGTTTTGAAGACGATACTCGTGAGTAAAGTTTCCTTTTAGAAAACAGTTTCAACTTTGACAGTTTTCTAATAATAGTTCGTCTAAGTGAAAATTTGCGTGTTACGCTGCCATGCAAATGGTTGAAACCAATATACTTTCTTACGTCGAGTAATGTAATGAGTTACGTAATAAAACAATTAGCAACCCGCTGTGAAATATTTTGACTTTTTAAAAGACATTCGCAAAAGTACAGAGAAAAATTTGTAAATTCAGCAATTTTTTAAAATACCAAAATAGTTCATTGGTAGTTTATTTTATGATCAGTAACATAGCCCGTGGCATGTTATTTCACTGTGAATTATTCAACTTAAGTAATTAAATTGGTTTTGACTGTTTGCATGGCAACTTAACATGCAAATTTTGACTTCGACGCACCGTTATGATTAAACTATGAAAGCGAAAATTGTTCTGTAATAGGAAACTGTGATCGCAAATATCGTCTACAATAGTAAAATTAATTCATAAATTATAAAATTATTAAGTAACGCACTTAAACGCGGATAATTAACGTACACTTGAACACACTTGATGAACGAAGCAACACACAAACATTCACCACTTTCGGACTCATCTAAAAAAACTGGCAGTAAAGATTGCTCTGCTTTTTGTATATGGGCTTTGTGGTAGGGGCTGTACTGCTGAATGTCTCGTTCACAGCTGTGTTATTGCAGTTGGCAGTGCAATCGTCGCTGCATGTAGTTTTTTTATACATTCCACACTGTAAAAAACAACTTGTAAACTTACCACACCGATATATTGGAGTGTTACGAAAGTACAGTACCTACGGTAAAATTTTTCTCATCCACCAATGGTAGCGTTACTCTAAATTTTTAAGAAACAGTTGCAAATTATACTACTGTAACAATATTTGTACAGTAACAACGCAAAATATTTACTCCGTTCACAAGCTGAAGTTTGGAAAGTGTTCTATACTGTGTATAGGTTAATTACTTCCTGCACCGTAAAACGGGGTGATTAGAAACACAGGGGTGAATAGAAACTTAATTATAAACAAATTCCTAGCTGACACCTTTTGTTCAAAAATACTATAACGTCTATAAATCTACTCTTTGTATACTGTTTTAACTTGCCTATCTAAAAACAGAATTTTAAAAACAGAATTAATACCGAAAAATTTAGATTTAAAATTGTGTTTCTATTCACCCCAGTGTTCCTAATCACACCGTTTTACGGTACTATTTAGGAAGTTTTCTTACAGTGGCACTGCGATGCAGATGCCTGTCAAAACAAACTACAGAGTGTAGGAAAACATAAATAAGCAGTGTATGCTTTAGTCAATAGGACATATATGCTAAAAGAAGTTCCATTAATGATATCTTGTCAAGTAAAACACGGACTGCCAAATAAGAAATGTAAGAAAAAAAACGAGACACCATCAATGCATACAACACACGTTTGAGGCAAGGATGTTATTTAAGAGGGTGGGCAAAAAAGGGGGGGGGGGCAAATGCCCCAGCTGGATTTAAAATTTTAAGTGAATAATTTTTTTTGCATTTTGTTATTTAAATAATGTTAAATTAAGCACACAAAACTGAAGTTTTATTATTAAAGTTTCTAATTTATACATGCTTAATTAATAAAGAGATGCAACAAGGTCACTGTCGCCGAGAAAAAATCTTGTTCCCCCCCCCCCAAGAAAAACCTGAAATGACGCCCCTGGTTTGAGGCCTGCTTTGGCAAAAGGGTAAGTAGATAAAATTCATGAAACACAAAAATACGACGTAACGATTAGACTAAACAAAACACGGTAGTTTTCCAAACACGAACAGAAAACTTTGGTAAACAGGATCGTGGAGGCAATCGGCTGAGGCCTGTTATCTTGCCAGTATTTATTACATATTTCACTTGGGTGCACTGCGGTTCAAGCCATGTTCTTCCCGAATTCAAGTTCAGTGTTTCAACATTGTGTTATCTCTGTCAGTCTGTGCAAGGGAAAAGCCCATTTTTATTTCCTATTTCGAAAATGAACACTTTCTGAAGTAAATAATTTAATGTTATGGTTTTCCATACGAAAGAAAAGTCTAAGTTAATAAATCTATTTTATTTACATATATTTTTCGACTTTCACTTAGTTGGCGAAGTTAGGGCTAAATTGCCTTTTCGTACACTCAACTAATTATAACAATTCATATTACTAACATCAGCTAATTAAGTAACAGCGAGACAATTAAATACATAGCGTCTTATAGCATTATATGTTTATTGCAAATATATTTCACAATATGGTATTTAACATTTTTATGTACATGTTACATGTTATCATTCTCTACTAGCAGTCTTCTTGTGCAACTTTTCACGTGTGATACTTGTCGTAGCTAATATTTTACATTAAAGGACTTTTGTTATACAACAGATTAGTGTTTCGGCCATCAGGTGTTAAACTCACTTTGGAGCAGTTCCCATATATCTGCCCATGTTAAAATCAGTCCTCCGTCAAGCCTTGTTACATACAGTGAATTTTGCTGTGCTAATTTATGGCAAACACCTCATATTCCAATTCCGGACAATTTAACGGTTTATTAAAAGCATTATTTTTATTGCAAGCTATCCTTGTGACAAGTGTTTATGATTAACATTGTTTAACCACGTTGATTCACATTTCTTTCCAGTGTACGTACATATTCTGAACCAACAAATGTTCCATAAGAAGTTATATATCGAACAGTACACACATTTTATTCTATGCCATAGTTTACAATCATTTCTCACTAGGCACCACAGATGTTACATACGAAGTTACATATTGAACAGTACACACATTTTATTCTATGCCACAGTTTACAGTCATCTCTCACTAGACAGGTGGTTTTCAACTCTTCGCCGTGCTAAAAAATTAGTGTGTCCTGTATAGTCATATAAGGTATTTGTTTATAGCCGTAACAAGGGAGTATATAAGGGCCACAGCAATTCCGTGCACATCGAGGTAAAATCTGTTTCATGTAACTTGTTCGTATTTTGACAGTTCTCTTCTGAGAAATGTGACCGACAGTTACATAGTTTGGAGCTACAAACCTACCTGTCTTCTTGGAAAAGCACTGTCTCCACAAACCTGTGTAGACACGTTTCTCAGAAGTGAACTGTCAAAATACGGAACACTTACATGACACAGACTATAGTAACACATTACTGGAGCCTCCGATTTATTTATGTAAATAATTTTGTGCCCACTAGTTTCATGTCCTTTGTGCTTTCTCTAAGTTGGAGCTGGTAGCTTTCAGAATTGTGTGGTCCAGCGAGCCATGGAAAATGGAGGAGTTAGGGTGGGGCAGAGATTAGAGAAACATACAGATGGATCATGAGCAGCCGATGCTGAAGCCAAGCTGACTGTTTATTCAGGTTGCAATATGGCGGTGTGCAATCAGCTGTTCCTACATATGTATTGAGAAACGAGGTTATGGTTGGCCAACCCACAGTCGCGTTATACTCGTTGCTATGGTAACGAACAACATATTTCAGGTTCCAATGTGGCGGATGGCGTCCTCCCCCTTCCGTCTCAAGGCTCCTTACCCCTCGCCATAGAACACACCTTATGCTCCATCTGTATATTTCTCTAATCTCTGGGTGGGGGAGGATAACATGCACGTAGCGCGGACTAGAGAGGGCCATGTCGCGCCTCAGGAGGTCCAGACAATGGTCTTGAGATATGCTATTGTCTTGGGGCCCCATGTTGGGCAGCTGGAGCGAAGACTGCACCTGCCTTCAGTCATGTACCCTACCACCCACGTTCGTTTCTTCCTGCCCACTCCCGTTTCTCCAGGTCCACCAGCTTGGCGCGATGACGTCAAAGTAAACGCGGTTACACAATATAACATTTTAGCATTTGACTTAAAATTTGACTTTACAATAGCTTTCAATGCACGGTTAATAATTTATTTATTTATCACCACTTAAAGGCGCAGTTAAGACATGGCGGCATTTTCACACTGAACCACAACACTTCACATTTATTTAACATTAAATCTTAGCCACTACTACAAATTGAAGTTTAGATGAAAAAATAAATATAATGTAACTAACGTACAAACTTACAGTAAAAATACTGCACAAGTGCTTTAATTTTCTAAATTGAATTACAAATAGATGTAACAATGAAAAAAAGAAAGAGGGAAAACGTTATTCATACACGCACAAATACACACACATCGAGGCACACTAATACAATGCCTCAATAATACTGCCTCACTATTCTCAGTCACTGGGAAAACTCAAGTAATATTGATTGATTTTTTGTTAAATAAGTTTAAACTTGTTATTTGTCTGTGTTCGGAAAGCAAAACATACAAAATGGCGTCGCCAAAGCTAAAGTCAAGCAGCCTTGACTTTACGTTTCCGATATTAACTGAAAACATAGAGTCAAAGTCAATATGGCCGCTCGCAAATCACCGGTTGATTATGAATGCCATAAAGGAAAATGTTTTACTCTCCAGTGTTTCTTTGGAAATTTAACAGGCGTGTCTTAAATATGCTCGACAAACCTTGTAAAGACCGTTAGATAAGTATTCGTAGATGATCTGTAAGTTGCGTCAATAGATGGCGTTGCTTCTGTTATGAAAATAATTATAATAAATGGAAAATATTATAATAATTGGGCTTATTTTTTAAATATTTACATGATATCAGCATGCCCATAAAAAAAGAAGAAATTCTCAATCGTTATTCAACTATCATTACTTAAACTTTACGTTTATGTTGTGTTCTGACGAAATACTTAAAATAACGCAAAAGGAATGTCAAACGTAAAAGTATTTAATGGTGTATAAGCCTTTAGGCCGGTATTACGATGACTTCACGTTCAATTTACTTGACTTTCTCGTAAGCAGGGCAGCATATTTGAACGGGTCCTTTCACGATCACATCAGTTTAAGTTTACGTACACTTTCACGTAACGAGTTAAAGAGATGCGACAGGGAAGAGCACGTGATCTTCTTGGTCAATCACTTGTTGGACGATTTAATGTACTCTGTTGGGTCATGTTATATTTGCATGCACTTGACGAATGATTTCCCCAACAATTTTCATTGCGTGCTAACGGCTTACGTGAAGGATCGTAACATGGCACCTCAATCGATCACGCCTTACGTAAAAGCGAACTTGTTAAAGTGAACTAAGCCCTTCACACTATTCCGAGTATATTTATATTTTGTTTCAGTGCCTTACGTGTACTTGGAAGTTCGATGTCTATACCATTCTTCGCACCCCAACCAGGCCGTCAAAATCCTCCTATCTGATTACCTCCCAGCTAAGCCCAGAGGCGGAGCAATCCCTGTTTAATCCAGGAGTTTGCAAGGATGTTGGGTAAGTGTTCAGACCCACTTAACTCCTCAAGTAATAGGATTCCTGGGACACCTTTGTTGCTGCAATCTGCCTCTTTTTGGTGACTTTTCGATTATCCAGCACCCACTGACCATCTTTCTGCGACGCCATCGACGACGCAGGGTTGTGCAATCGTCCTACTACTTTTGCGCGACGCCACCGACGCCGCGGGATTGCGTCATCGTAACAGTAGTTAATGGCGGCATTTCTTGGTATGAGAAAGTGAAGCCAACGTATTCCCTGCCGTAAGAGTTAGTAGACGCTAACTTTTATTTACGTCTGAGGCACGGAAGCGGGGAAGGCGATAAGTCGAATACAACACGTGCGTCAAACACCTCATCGCCTCTAGGCGCAAAGGACTAAACTAGCATATCGTGTTTTCGTAGAAAGTGTTTCTCAACGGTACTCCAAGCAATGGCCCTGTTATATTATTCGTGAAAAGTATGTGGTAAAGTCTAATGAAGGTTTCTGTGATTCTGTTTTAAGATTACCGTTGATATTTTCTACGCTAGAGCAACGTGAAAAAGCCATTTTTAGGACTTTTGAGGGGCTTGGTAATCATGCTTTATAATTAACGGACGGCATTTTTTAAAATCATAGGGACACAGTTTGAAGGGTGTCTTCTTTTCGTAGACAAACGCATTGGAAGCATTTTTAATAGTTATACAAGAAAAAATACTTCCCTTGACACGTTGCAGCAGGCTCACGCACCAGGTCAACTAATTCTTAAGGACGAAGTGACCAATGAGAATTAATAGGAATTAATGTAATAGCGACGTGCCTAAAGATCTAAGGTATCGTTAATGAGGAGCCGTGGCCTAAGTAACAAGAAGATACTGTGCTGGTAAGTTATTTTTAATGAGCCTTAGGACGTGAGATTTGGTAGTCAATATAGGTTAGCAAAGTAACAGGCTTTTGATATCACGTGAGATGTATTAGTCAATTTAATTCCCTTAATCAGACTAAAATATTTTGTTATGATCTTCTAAAAAGTTCGTGCAATGGGGGTGCATTTCGTTTCATATTTTAACCCTTGACGAAAAAAAGAGGAGTGTTTTAAGTTTAACATGTGTATCTGTGTTTCTGCGGATGAACCGATTTTTATTTACTTTTTTTTTTGTTTGAAGGGTGACTTGATCAAGAGTGTTCTTAGATATGATTGAAGAAAATATTTTCAGCAGTTTGAAGATCATCAGCTCTTCTGTAGTGTTTGCAGGGAGGTTAGCAACTGCTACCAGTCTTATCAATTCTAAATTTACTATGCTGTAAATCGAGGTTTTCTTATGTTATTGTTACGTAAATATACTTGTCATGCAATAATTACGAAAACTTATTGAAATAAAATTTTTAATGTATCCATCAACCAATTCAAAAGGAAACTACTGCATGACCACGATCTTTAAAGCTGACATCTTGAATGAATGCTTGTATGAATGAATTTATGACTGAACTTTGCGTTAATTGTATCCTTCTATCTGAGTTAATTTTAAAAATTGTATTTATATAATGTTTTCAAGTGCTTGTTCACCGTAGCTCTCTATTGTTGTAAACATGTAGGCTACTCTTGTTAGTTCATGTAGTACAGTCTATTACTTTTGTTCTATAAATGTTCATCTCTTGAATAAGTGCCATGTGAATCTGAATAACTGTACACAACAGTTATAATGTGTAGTACAGTTCAAGGAAAGGCAAAAATGCCGCATCTGCGACTCATAACGACTATTTTGTTATTACTAATGCCAGATCAGGTGAATAAGATATAATTTGATTTTTTGTAGAGCTTCCCCTCTTTCTCTTTGAAAGAAAACTAAATTTTAGCACCCACCTGTAATTTAATTTATTTTATTGTATTTAATACACGTTTTTATCTACTCTTTATCAGTTGTTTCAAGTAACTTTGAACAACTTTGCTATTTTTGTAGTGGTGACCGGGTGCAAGGAGAGCAATTGTCCATTAACAGTATTAAGGGAACGGTCTACAGTATTTTCATTATCTTATATTTAAATTTTTATATTTGTACCAGATATTTTTTCTTATTTGTGACACAAATTGTGACTAAATTTTGTCCTTATGAAAATTATTTATCTCTCATAGTAGCCCTATTTGCGTGATGGTTCGTAAATGTAAAAATTTCCATGTTATGGTTTTAAGTACGACCAGAAAACCAAACTGAACAAAATTACAATCAATTATAATGCTGTAGGTTACAAAGTCTCCTAAAATATTTTTTTTGTATTAAAAAAATGTGAAGTTTTTCAATATTTACTTAAATTTTCAATATAAAATTTTTGTTGTTGTTATAGACGAGAATTTCTAGCCTACGCCTTCGTTATTCACTCTGAATTTATTTAGTTTGTTATATCAAATGGTTTCAGTACCGTGTTGTTATAATCAATTATTCAAACGTGTTTTGCACACGAGTTAAAGTGGTTGGGCAGCTGTAGTTAGAAGTAGGCACTTGTACTGAAACTAGTTAGTGGAATAATGCTTTTTGGTTGAGGGTTACGATTTAATGAAATGCAGTATCTAAATACGACGGTTTTAAACTAGGTAGTTTAGATTACAGAATGCTTTGTAGTTGTACTACATAGTTTAAATAGGAGAGGAACGGCTGTTAAGGTAGTTAAGTTTATACTCTATTATGGGTGATCTTTGGGACACCTGAGACCTCACCATCAGCGTGATGCCGGAGGCTGATGACGAGTATGTTCGGTCATCGACGGACGGCGGCACGTCGTGGGTCTCGACCCAGGACAATCCTGGCGAGCTGGCGACGGATGGAAGGCAAGACAGAACCTCATTCCCCCAAGACAGTATGTTATATTGTCACACTTCAGTGCAGGTGGGGAGAATCGCTGAGGTCCTTGTCTTGTGCAACTACCGACCTAATTGTACTGCCGTCGTCGCTAGCCCGTCCTCCAGGCGAGGCTCCAGGTAATCATAACATTACCTAAAGCCATAAATTTGTCAATTTTGATATTTACGAGCAACTACGCAACAACAATTAAAGATAAATTTTCGTAAGAGAAAAAAATTAGTCGCAATTTATGTCTAAACTAAAAAAAAAAAATCTGATATAATACATAAAAATGTAAATATGACCGAAATAACGTAGGTAGGCCGTGCACCTAAGAGGCCGTGTCATCGATCCCGTTAAATTTTTCTTAATTTCAACCTGAACCAAAAATTTACTAGGTGAATTTGAAAATGTTTAAATAGGGACTTAGCTAATTACATTACCTTTCTTTACGCACATTGTAGTCGATATATTAAAACTTATGTATGGCATATTTAATCAAAATTAAATTTTGAAATAATAAATACCTCAACGAGTAATAACGACTAAATTGCTCCTAGTAATAATATAGTCTAATAATACGCACCTAATTGTATTGTACTTTTAAAAACAATTTCAAATTTCAATATTTTTTACTAAACACAAAAATATTTAATTTTTTGTTTTCATATGTTTCATTTCATATCCTACGACATTGTTATACACTGTGAATTTTTTGGGTTCGGTAAGTCAGTTGGTTTTAGTGGCGTACAAAAAACCGTAAAGTGCATATTTTGACGTTTACGACTCATTACGCGGAAATTATGAGGGATACAAAAATTTTCGAAGGGGGAAGTTTTAGTCTCAATTTATGTCTAAAATGAGAAAAAAATATCTGGTACAAATATAAAAATAAAAAATGACGTTGAAAACTGAGGTGAAACTGGTGGGATTCCGGACAACCTTGAAATAATCCATATGAGTATGATTGAATCAGAAATGAAACCTGGGTCCTCCCGATTTCGAAGCAGCTTTTTACCACTATTCCTCCTCGTTTTTTGTTCACTCTTGAAAGTTACAAAGGTGTTTGACAGTGTTGTATCATATTTTATGTGCCCGGATACTGAATCAGCCGCACTGCAAGCTGGTTTGTTGCTGATATTTGCAACACATATATTTGTAGCTAGGGAAAGGAGCACCCTGGGATTTGTGCCCTTCAACCTGCGTGTGTGAGAAATTTGCAAACACTAACCATGTTTAGACGTAGAACTATAGAACAACAATTAAAAATGTGTCGATTTGCCTTAGTTACAAGAATTTTTGTTTGCCCGATTTTGTCGTATGTTGTCTGCAGTTTGACAATTTATCTAATTCAATTAGATTTATTTATATAATTATATATCTGGTTTTGATTTAAATATTTTTTAAGATTTTATTTATAACTCAGTGCATAAGTAAATGTCCCCACATTTATACAAACACAGAGTTAACATATGTAGAGTGTTTTGCAGCAGTAAACTCTAATCGAAATTGCCGAAAATTAGCTGATTCACTTTTGGAATATATGAATTATACATTGGAATCAGTTTATGTATTCAAGTATAGGGTGTTCACAATAAAGTAAGCACTTTTTGAAGCCCGGACAAATTTCTATTTTCACTTAATTTCTTAATTTATATGTCACCTCACTTCTTAATGTAAACATTGCCGTGTAGCTAATGACCAGATTTCAGAGTCATCTTTGGTTCTTAAAAGTTACGATGCTGAGATCAATTTTAAATATACCTTTTTTTTTGTGGTTGATGTCGGTTGGAAATGCTTAAAAGTGCTAACTTTATTGTGGATGAACTATATTATTTAAGGACACGGAGTACTTATTATTTTTTTTTTAAAGCTAAGCTTCTCTGCTACTGCAAACGCCGTCTGGCGGCAAAGACGTTAGCCATCATCATGCGCTAGCTAAAATATCTTCACTTCGTCGGTTTCGTTTGCAAGCTGAAGCAACATAGCGTTGGCGGCACGGAATACGGAACAAGCTCTCGGGCGATTGTAAGAAGTTCACGGTTAAAGACCCTCCAGGATATCTCATCTTTATTTCGAGTAGACTCCTCTGACCCTTAACGATTAAGGTAGCTGCCTACCCTTAGGCGGTGACGAAAGCAAGGGCTGAAATCTACATGTTAAATTAAATTATTTAGGGCTCAGTACCTAAGTATTTTCATGGCCGAAAAAACCCTCTACAACCAGGACCACGTCTGGCAGAAGGTAGGGAGGGTGTGTGTGCATAAGGTACATTTGCTCTGGATCTCACATTCTCCAGGCAACACTTTTAGGATAAAACATATGCAAATAATTTAAAGTTTAAAGTACATTGGCTTATCTTAACTTCCCATTAAACTAAGACGATTGTTGTGATATATATATAGGGACGTTTGATTATCGTGAAAATATTTTTGCACCCCTTTATTTCAGTGTCTTATGTGTACAACTGCAGCCCTGCTGTGTGGTTATTGGCCGCGTGTCCTTGAGTAGAGACCTGAATCTTATTTGATTGTGCCAATCAGAACTAGACTACTGCGTTACAACACGTCTGTGTTTTGCGGGCAGAATCCCAAGACGCTAAGAGTACAAATACATCCGATCATTCACCACGAAGCAGGGATTTAGATGTTGAAGTAAAGGCATTAAAACGGAGTGGTTCAAAAATATTTCCTTGTTAAGTTTAAGGGTCAAGTGTAAGTAAAGCCAATGTCCTTGATGTCCAGGACTGCCGAGGTCAGAGTTATGACAACGCAGCCAACATGTCAGGAAAGTAAGACGGGCTACAAACGCACGTTATCACTGCGTCTAAACAATTAGGAAAGGGGCGGAGGTTCAGATTTATGCCGCCCTCGGTTATAATATTCTCTTAAAGTGTCCCTGTCTACAATATACTCGTATAATTTTTCCGATCATTTTTCTTCCTGTGGTAATGCTTTCCTCTTCTCAGTACACAGTGTGTGATATTTCACCGAAGGCAATACTGTCAAACGTTACTGTGCAACTCCGAATATAATTATGCAAATATATAATTATATTTGCATTCAATAGGGCTTCCATATAGGTACCACACTTAATGGTGTTCAAGTGCGATAAAATCATAATGTTATAATTTTATGAGGTAGTGTTAGTTTTGTAGACGGTATTTATGAGTATAGTTTCCTGTTACTAAACAATTTCAGCTTATATAGTTTTCTCATATCGGCAAGTCAAAGAAAAAATCTGCATAGTGTCGTTGAATGTTTCTTGCAATGGGACAGAATAACGTACTGTAGTATTGTGAACATACGCCATTGCAATATTATGTTGTACCAGAAATCTTAGAATAAGACTTAGAAAAAACAAACGAAAAAAAATAAAGTTAAGAAAACAAGCCTAGTTTGGTTGTAGTCAACACATTCATAAACAAAAAACAACAGAACATGAAAGATCAAATAAGAAATTACTCAACAACAAATAAAAGAAAAACAAAGTAAAAAACAAAAAATAATAGTCGAAACACAAAACAAAGCAGACTGTAAAACTAGGGACAGCACAGTCAATACTGGAACGAAGGCAGTACTGGACAAAATTTGAATTTTACACCTGCCATGCTAATAGTGAAAATCAACAATTTTTACTTTATTTAAAGAAATAATTCACGGTTAACTTCCCATGAGCTACGTAATAAAACATTTAGAAACTTACTACGCAATATTATGCCTTTTTAAAAATAATTGCACAAGTAAAGGAAGAAGTTAAAATATAAAAAAATTGTGAACTGAAAGTTTTTTTTAATCTTTTGCTACATAGCACATAGTATGTTTTTTTTTTTCGCTGTGAATTATTTCTCTTTAGTAAGTCAATTGGTTTCCACTATTTGTATGCCAGCGTAATATGCAAATTTGAACATTGACGCTCCGTTATGAGAAAACTAAGCGAGCTAAATTGTTTTGTAAGATGAAACTGTACTAGCAAGCATCATCTACAAAACTAACGCTATTTCATCGAAATAAATAATTATGATTTCATTGCACTTTAAAGTCCTGAACATCCCGCCTTATAGCCGATTGACAGTCACATTGACTAGGCCTCTCTGAGTGATATGTGAGGGATCCACATTGCAGAGATGAAGAATAAATTAACCCTAAGAAAAAAACTGAGGAATTACTAAGGAGTCGTCAAACCTTCCATAAGATTTCTTTAGCTGTAAACCAATCATGGCGGCCTTAATTAAATAGACTTTAGAATGCCCCACTGGAGAGAATAATATTCCCATTTCGAATTTGCTGATAAACTTTATAAGGAGGAATATATTTGTGGTGTAAAGGATCTAGCACACTGATATTTGCAAGTTAATTTACATGCGTTGAATATTTCTTATAAAACGCGATGCCGTCTTTTAAATACCGCTTTTGTTTATAAACGAAAAGTTTGCAAGCGAGACTACTTTGAAACCAAATCAACGACGTATTTTTAGTATATTTCCTAACATTGCAGCATACAAATACGAATTATAAATTGCTGAATTACCGTCATAATTTTGTTCATTATAAATGTAAAATAAGGCACATTTCCGCTTCATTTACATGTATTGTGAAGATAAGGAATTTTTCTTGTCCTGTGTGCGGTAAAACTTCACACAGGAAACATTGTTAGATTTTTTGTTAAAGTTTTGCTGAGTTTCACCGGTAAGTACTTCAAAGATTTCTTCGAAGGACTCTGCAATTCATCCTCACTCTTGGAGAATGCTAAGCTCACTCACTCAAAACGAATGCTGGGATTGTTTCTGTCTGTAGGCTATGGATGATTCCTTGCCGATTTTCCTTTCACAGATATTGACTCCATCATTATGACCTTTCGGTCAACGAGACGTTGAAAAGCCATACTACCTATCTATGTACATTGTATAATGAATATTTTTCTCTGATATTGAGCAATTTAAAAAATGATTCGAGTTTTTTATAAATTTTATTATACATCCCGTAACATATATTATTTCTGTGTAAATTATTCAGATTCAATTAGTCTTTTTGTTTTAGTTGGATGTTTGCTGTCGTAACGCGCAAATTTTCACTAATATATGCCGTTATGTGTGTGAATACTAAAAAAGTTTCATAGGAGAATAATGTAGTGACTAATTATGTGAATAAAACAAACATAAATTTGTACAAATGTAGTCATAAATTTTTCGTACTTGAACGAACTTACTGATTTTCAAATTCGAGAAATTGTTTCTGAGTTTCAAGAGTTTTTCGTGTGTTGATAATTACACGTAAAGGAATTTTCTACAGAATCGCGATTTTTTTTTTTTTTTTTTTTTTTTTAACAATTTTATTTACAGGTCGAAATGGAGTGTGCAACAACAACATGTGTGCCTATTTTTCCGTATTCTTGGATTCTGCGTACTGTGTGTACGATGGTTGGACATGAGAGTTTGGCTGCCATCTTTCACTGACATTGGCTGAGCTATGAGTAGGCGTATTTACTACATAAGACCACGGTTTTTCTAGATGTCACAGTCAGTCTGCATGAGTTCCTCAGTCTGTACATGCCCCATGAAGACATGAACAGATACCAGTTCCCGAGCGACCGCGGTGACCGAATGGTGTCCGACCGCTTGGCTCAGTGGTTAGCGCTCCTGGCTGCTGGGTCAAGGGTCCCGGGTTCGATTCCCGGCCGGGGAGGTGACATTTACAGTCAACTTCCTCGGGTTCAGGACTGGGTGTTTGTGTTCGTCTTGTCTGTCTGCCACACGCCAACGTCCAATTACGTCACTTACACGAAGCAAAAAGTCACTGGGGATTATATAGACTCACTTAAAGAGGGGAATGTTTGGTGCAGTGGCGGGGTGAAAAAAAAAAATGGTCAGACCATTCGCCTTCCACCAAGGCGATTCGGGTTCGATTCCCGGCTGGGTCGGTCCCCGGATTTTCGCATGTGGGAATCGTGCCGGACAACGCCGTTGGTCGGCGGGTTTTCTCGGGGCTCTCCCGTTTCCCCCGCCCTTTCACCTCATGTCACCCCTCACCGGCGCTCAAGCCCACGATGTTAAGCGCTGATCAATATCTTTCACTCACTCACTCACCAGTTCCCGAAACGTCACATCTGTTGTCTTGAGAAGCAAACTAATTTTTCGCCTGTTTCTGTCTGTGTTGTGTCTTGCCTGTGTTCACACCCATTCTTTTATCTCGTTATTTATCTTGTCTTCGCATTTCATCCATTTGGTGCCTTCCCCCCCTCCTTTGTTGGTTTTTATAATTTTTCATGTCTGTTGTTGCTTTTTTGTTGTTTTATTTGTTATTTGTCCTTGTGTCGTCTTCTGGGATGTGACTTAGTTCATTTCAGGAATTACCTGTATTATTTATGTCTGTTGACCACAGCTTACTGTTTTTCCTACCTTTGTTGTTTGTCTTATTGTGGGTTTTTCTGCAATTCGGCAACATTCGCCCGCAGTGGCGTGTGTCCAAAAAAAACTGTTATATGCATAGTATGAACCCATTGCAGGAATCGTTCAATAGTCACATTCGTGAGAAAATACTAAGAGGTGAAATTGAATCACGCTCGGTAGCTGAAAAGACTGCAGATATTTTGGACATCGGGCGGTTTACAGTTCTAAAGTAAGTACAGTTTACCTTATCATTTTGTTGCGTAACCTTGTGAAACTTGACGTCTGTACTGATTTTAGGGCCATGTATATTGATTAAAAAATGTGTATTTCGTGTGTATTAATTGCAAATCTTCTGGCTTAGGCTTGTTTATAGCAAATATTTTATTTTCGTTCTATTTTAGATATCTCTAGTTTAGCAATTTGTGGTAAAATAATGTTACCACATAGAGGTTTCATGTATTCTGACCTAACATTTTCTTTAAACATGAATGTAATAATTCAATAAAGGTGTAAATAACAAGTAGGCCCTTTTAAGCAAACATGCACTCAAATTTTCATTTCAAAAAACTGATTCCTTATTTCACTTTAAAACTGATATATGTAAACATTGACATATGTCGCTTTGCTTCACAAGTCTCTTATAACAGGTAATGGAATGTAAACAAAATTTGGCAGCTGGCAAAATCATACGGTGGCGTATGAATACATAAAAATCTATTTTCGTGGATGAACACTTGTGCACAACCTTAGACCTATCAAAAAAGTACAACTTTATCATGACTACAGTGTATCCGAGAACAATGCAGGCGGTCGCAGAAATATTAGGCGTGTTTTAGCAGTTGAATTGGTAGCGGATTTCGTGATCAGAGCATTTTTGCGCTCCTGTTTACAGTCGTATTTGCAAACATTCTGCAAACATGTTGAGTGTTTTTGCATGTTTCTGGAAACCGAGGCGAGAGGACGGTTGCAGGGTTTGTTAACAGGATGATTACCTAAATCATCATTTCCTGTTTTATTTAGAATAAATCTAAAATCAAAACAAATTGTATGTATGCGAGATACGTCTATAATCATTTATTTCAAAAGAGATCGGCACAATATTAATTTTTAAGGTTTATGCGTTTAAATAATTAAGTTTCACGCTACAATTCATTACGTTCTATATGAACAAAGAGACACTGGACTATTTCTCAAGGAATTTGTAACAAATATAATTTTGAAACTCCAAGGTGATCGTCATTTCTGTTCACTAAGTTATTGCATTTAAGAGATCTCTTGTAAATGCAAACATTCTTAGCAAACGCTTGCTAATAGGTTGTGAACAATTCCACCGATAAAAGACGCCTATTGTGGGGCTGTCAGGCTGGCGAAAAGGACAGAGGTACGAACAGTGCATGCAGATGAGAACACAAGCTCGCCAGTAAATTTGTACGATTTGCATACGTAATCGCGGGTTTCAGAGAGTCGTTTACGTAATATGCTCCACCTCGCTGCAGGTAACACTCCAGGGGGATGAAGTTACGAAACTTACGTTGAAAACCATTGTTCTTCTAGACGTCTAGGTATGGTACTAACCCTCCTCAGGTGTTCGCGAAAAGACTATTATTTTAGCGTACTGTAACTATTAGGCTTATGTCCGCATATGACGTGCCCCACTCCATAGCAACGGAAACTGGAGCGCGAGCTGAGGAATAATATTGACACAGTATGCAAATAAGGCTTAAGGGTGTTCGAATGGTATAACACTTTTTTCTGTGTGTTCAGTGCGTCTTTTTTTGTAATATTTGGTCAAGTATTTGCACAGGAAAAGTATGAAAAGACATTTAATAAAAGATGTTAAGGTAACAACGATAACTTACATTTTTTTATATTTTACAACTTATATTAAACATTGCAATATATTAACATGTTGATTTGCATTTTAAAATTAATGTTAAGAAACCAGTGCACGACAAAGACGTTTTATTGAAATTAATTAACGTTTTTGCATGTACTTATGTTGAATATTTATGATAAAATTCTAATTAAAAACATCAGCACACAAATCACTTGTTTAAAGCAAATTAATTGTACGGTTCCAGAAAGATTTATCTTTATGGTGGTTACTATTTCAAGACATACTTGAGTCAGTGTACACCGTTATGATAAAGTAACATTTTGAAATTTACATTGCAAAGTATGTATTGTTATAGTTTTCATATACAAAAATGTTCCAGATTGTTTCATTAATATAAGTTATCGTATTTCCTTAGATTTGAAGACGCAAAAAAAAAAAAAAAAGAACGGAAAATTTTTGAACTCTGTAAAAAGACTTTGGCACTAATCGCCACTGTACTTTAAAAAGTTCACTTTTTACGGAAACATTCAGCATGATCCCGGTAAAAAAAATAAAAAATAAAAATAAAAATAACCCGGGAAAAATCACTTCAAACCAGTACAATATATCACTGTCAATACACGAGTTACAACAGTTTGAAATTGTGTCCATTGTTAAAGCACCAAGCTCATATTCATAAAAGGCTTTAAAACGGACGGCATTTTTAAAACTATTGAATCATATTTTTAAGTATATGTTCGTATAGTAGATGAAAATGTTGGGAATGAATTCAACAGTTCGTGCGAAAATGAATAGGTGTTACACGCAACTCTGTTCACGTACCAAATACAGGTGCCACATTTTGTGTTAAGGTTTTTTTTTTTATGATTTTGTGCCTTAAATTCGAAGAAAATTAAAAAAAAATTGCTATCGCCAGCTCGAAAACAAATATACATGCCTACCTTATAGAAAAAATTTGAACAATTTACAATAATGTATGATCAATACAAATTTTAATAAATTTATTAGTTCTACCGGCATGCACTTACTCAAGTGTCACTTTAAGTCATACAAAATCCCTCATGAAGAAATTTCTCTGGAATGAGGCATTTCGTCTTCTTTAAATTGCTGTTTATGCTTGACTACTTTTAGTTTGGAGTTTACGGTAAAATTAAAAATATAATTTATTCATACAAACCGATGCAGTAAGTTCCACGACACTTCTTTTTCTTTTTACTGAAGTCTTCAACATCCATTGTAAGATGTGAATCAACATATTTATGAAACGGAAATATATAATACTTAATCATACTATGGCTTCGAGCTTCAGTACCAGAAATATGTTTTAAACATTTTAATTGGGATCTCATAGTTGATACAATTGTTACTTATTGTCGAACATACACTTGCCTGTTCTCTATTGGTAATCTAATGAACTCTATGTACAAAGCGTTCCTAATTTTGTGAATCCCGCAACGTGGTTAATCACGATATTTAAGGCAAACCACGATATACGGTCGGTTTATCTTACCATACAGAGACCGAAATGCTTGCCTCCAAGAATATCTGTGTACTCAAGCAGATAACAGTACATCATTTGAAGCTTTCAGGCATAGTGATGTAAATGATTGGACCAGAAATTAGTTGCTTCATAACGTTAGTTTAGCACCCTCCATGAGGTATCAAGAAAGTCAAGAGGCATTTGAAAAAAGTGACACAAATTTGAATCCTTGTTTGGCCCTAAGGGAATAGCAAGTTTTGAGGTACCTATTTATGTTGCTCAATTTTGAAATTTGTACTGTAAAATATTTAAATTTTTTAAATCTCACAGTTATTCATATTTAAAATATTATTTAGTTTTTTATTTTTGAAAGCTCTCTCACACTAGTATTTTATATAAGATCACCAGAATATACCATATACTAAATATGTAGGTATAAAGTTGTTTTCAAGGACGATTCAAGGGCGCCGCGCCGTCTGTTCCGTCCGCTATTGGAATTATTGGCATGCGAAATTTTAGTCGTATGTCTTTAATTGATCAGCCATTTCATATTTTCATATTTGTATATTTTGTCTGTTAATTTATTGTTTATTGCTAGAGTCAAGAGAAAAAATAATAATTTTCTTGCACAATTGTTTTTCAATACTTTATGTAGACATTGACAGCTCTGGTCGATGGTTATTGCCAGCTAGTCTTTGTTCAAACACGTCTCTCATTTGACTGTTCCAATTAAAATAAGACTATCACCACACGTATGTTATTTACCAATACAAAGCCCCCCACCCCCAAGACAAGAAACTGTCAAAACATCGCTGACCATGTCACCATGTCCAGATGTGCACCTAAGGCATTGAAATCAAGTTTTGTCAAAATCTTTCCGTCACAAAATCACGGCTCTATGTATTGTTCATTTCGTGAAAATTATACAACCGAAATCTGCATTGAAAAATATTTTATACTCCATTTACTCGTGTAAACATATACACGTGGGCTAATCGTTTGTGATTGGTTGTTCTACAATCACTGTGTCAGTACTTATCTTAAAGTAGTTCCCATTTATAAGAATTAATCACTGCATGTATATTTATGATTAAGAAATTACAATTCTCTCTCACATGACATACTGCTTTTACTACCCAGGTGTGGATTTTTATACGTATAATTTTCCACGCTGTTTTTTTTTAAGTACTAGGCCAATCGTGGTCTGTGACACGCGCATAAACCATGAGCAGAGAACAGTCTGTTTTCACGGTCATTGAATTTGTCTAGATTCCGTGTTGATGAGTCCGTGACTTCTACCTGAGGGTTTCTCTCGAGCAGCATTGGCGTGTCGTGATCAAGAATGGACGACTTGAAATGAGGCGGAGCTCCAGCCTGCCTGGTGTGGGATACAATACCTCCATGGATACCGCAACTGAACATAACCTCCTTAACAGGCGTTTGGCTTCACATGTCCATGTGATGTACGTAAAGAAATTTTGTTATTTGTTTGGAATTTGCCACTTTTTCAGGTAAACATTGATCTCACGCATTCATGTATCTTAACCACGAAATTAACCTGATGTTTTTTACACTTACGTGCAAGTCTATGAGTGTACAACATTTTTGAATTCTGCCATCACCAAATAACAAATCAGCATGTTTGTAAACTAACTGTTTCACACAGTACTCTCTCCGTGCGGTGTGACGTCAGAGGGCGTGTACCTCAAGTCGCCAATTGTTCCTGGTGTCGTGAAACATGCTTAGAGAAACTCGTTAAAGAGTAGGGAAAAGATAATCGTTACGCATGTTTTTTTACTATCGCTGTAAACAGCATCAGACAATGCTTGTGGAGGCATTAGTTGCTATTAGAGCTAAGATGACGTGTGCGTGCGCTGCCAGTGTGTTTAGTGGGCGAAAGGAATTCCAGGAAAAAGGAAAACTTGTGGCTCACGGAAAGAAGAGAAAACGAGGAAAAAATTGTGCTCGGTTAGTGTGACGGCTTTGTTAAAATTGCTGTGCATAAAAACGTTCACTCGGTTTTCTTGCTTGCGTAACGAAATCACAACTATAAATAAACTGCTTGTTGTTATAAGTGATGATGATTTGCCAGTGACAAGCAACGTAAGCACACATATAAGTCATGCAATAAATGAGTGATTTGTGTTAAGTCTATTACTATTTTTAAAAACTTGTAGCCAGCCATCAACATAGTTCTGACAGCGACCAACCACTGGCTTTCGCGGCGCAGTGATACTACCCCAAGTTTACTTACATCGGGTTTAAGGTAAGAGTGAAAAGATTGTAGCCTCAAATTACAATTATTATCTAGAAATTGAAAATGTAATCTTGTAATTGGGAACATTACTACCTGTTTGCTAACTTTCAGTCAGCAATACTGACACAATATCCCCAATGGAAAAAAAAAATTGCATATCTGTAGTAAGCCCGATGTGGTTCAGATGGATGTACACATATATATATATATATATGTATATAGTTATCTTAATATATAAAATGAAGTGTCCTGACGTGACACACTCACTCACTGACTGATTCATCACCGCACAGCTCAAACCGCTGGACCTAGAGCCATTAAATTTTGAGGGAAGCTTCCCATTGCCGTAAGCACCCACTAAGTTTTTTTTTCTTTCGAAATTCGATAACTAAGGGGGTGAAAACGGGTGAAATTGATTCCAAAGAATCCCTGATATATCATTAACCGGGAAAGATCTCATAACTTTTTTAACTTCATAATATCGTCCAAAGAAATGCATATTTGCGAATTTTTCGATTTTGCGAAATTAGAAAATTAAGGGGGTGAATTGACGCAAACTGTGCTGTTCATTAATCCGTGATTTCTCCTAAACCATTTCTGATAGTGAGATGATTTTTTCTTTAAAATAATGCTTGAGTAAACATATAAAAATACATTTTGAAATTTTTCGAAATTCGTTCTTGAAATCTTTTTAAAAAATATGACATGTTTTTAATTAATCCCACTTTTCTCCTAAACCAGTGGAAATATTGAAATGGTTTTTGCTTAAAATAAATATTACGTAAATATCAAAAAGTGGTTTCAGGATATTTCGAAATTTGTCTTTGAAAGCTGTTAAAAAAATAAAATGTGTTTTAAAATAATTATCTGTACCGCTTATACCCGTTGAGGTATCGAGATGTATTTTTATAAGAATGAAGCCTTTTTAAATATCTACAAATAAATTAAGGATTTTATTAAATTCGAAAATTAAGGATGTTATTTCAGTAAACCTTTACAGTCTCCAGAAATAAGAGAATGAACACGGATAAATAATTCAAAAGTTGTTTCTTTTTGCCAACCTACTCATAAATAAATCCTCTTTGGAATGTAGCCTATACAAACGAAAGAATTATCGCGGCCTGTATTTATAAATGCTCTCTCATATATTGTATAAACTTTGTGGTGTGGGAGGGGTGGGGTTACGGGTTCGTATCCCGTGCAATACTTTGCGATGGGAATTACTATGACATCATACGAGCATATTGCGCGCGCTCTTTACACGGAGCTAAGACAATTTACAGTTCACTGTTATTGAGTACGCAAGCTGTTAAATGCCTTCATCACATATTTTATCCAGAGTTACTGTAAACTTTACATAATTTCACGCGGGCAAGGCCACAGCCGGCCGGCTAGTTTTATATATATATATATATATATATAATGTACACATATGTAGGTATATCTTACCAGTTCTTGATGCCAATTTCAGATCTGGTTGAAGAACTGAATCAGCTGTAAGCAGTTACACACACAAACACAGACAGACAGAGATACACACACACGCACATACAGAAAGCTGATCTCATAAGCGTACTTTTCCTGTCGCCGTAGCAAAAAAAATGTACGTCGTGCGAGATATTAATTTCATTCCTGAATAAGAAATAGACAATTAATGATTAAGTCTTATAAATTGGGACTGCTTTCAGATGCGTATTGACACACAGTTATTGTAGAACAACCATTCACAAACGATTAACCCACGTGTATTTGTTTACACGAGCTCGAATGTAAGAGTGAAGGGAGTATAGAAAATGTTCTTTAATGAGTAGCTGTTAGCTTGAAGTTGGTATGCAAACGTGTGACGTTCTGTGAGTCCCATTCCTAAGCAGACATCACTCAGGTGCGATGAGCCATTTTCGAATAATCTGGTGACGGTTGAAGCTCTACGCACCGCTCGGCGGCCAGGACAGATAAATAAGTTGACGGGACAACACAACATCCGTGCCTGAGCCAGTATTCGCACTCATGGCCTCTCGCTCCGTATACCGGCTATGCTACCGAGGCCGGCCCCGGAAATGGAGTGGCGTCGGGAACGAAAGGGGCGGAAGAAACGCGAGATCCCCCAAAAAACCAGCCGGCTCAGTACGAATCCCACATGCGAAAATTCGGTGATCGACCCCGCTGGGAATCGAATCAGGATCGCCTTGTTGGGAGGCGAGCGCTGTAGCCACTACGCCAACTCTGGCCTGCGCGTCGATTCTGAGAACTTGTTTTCCGTCTGTAAACAATTGAACAGCGTCAAACAAACATCGCCGAACCATATAAAGTGCAACCTGCTTCAGACTATACCAGCAGCAGAGGTTTTAGCCATTAGATATTATGGTTTATTGCGGGAAATCTTGACTGTTTGCTGGATTTCAACACACGTTCAGCTTACAAGAATATTACTAATTTTAGCTTGAACTTTAGAGCTGTTAACCTATTTGACTGAGCCAATAAGAATCCCGATATTTAGGGACGCCTGTTTTTCGCGAAAAGAATTCTACCACACTTTGTTTCAGTGCCTTACGTGAACACCTGCAATTCTTAGGGGCAGGAAAATTTCGCGAATGCAATTACCTATAGGCTAGATAGACTCTATTGTACTATGAATACTCAAGTCCCGCCTATTCGTCCATTGTCTGCTGTTCCACTGAATAGCAGCTAGTGGACAAATGGTCGGGGCTGAGTATGCATAGTACAGTGGATTCTAGACACAGGTAATTGAATTCGCGAAATTTTACAGTTCCTAGCACTTCTGCGTCATGGTTATTGGCCGCGTGTACGTGTGAAGAACCATATATCATATGACTGAGCCAATTACAACAACGTTCCTACAACGCCACATGTCTGTGATTTGCCGGTAGAATACCAAGGCTCGTGAGGGTTAAAATATCCAATCACTGACCACGAAGCAGAACTGCAGATGTGCACGTAAGACACTGAAACAATGTGGGTCAAAATTATTTTCTCGAAAATCAGGGGTCTCTACCGATATTGTAATATTTGATGCCTGTTATTGGTCTGCAAACGACTACGTTGTCAGAAGTACATCACCGAATTATATATGTTTCAAGAACTACAGTGTTTTCAAGGGTATGTTGGCACAAATCATTTTCGCGATAAACCATCATCTCTAGACATTTGTTATTTAATAGGCGTTGTATATAATAATCAAGAGCCTGCCAAATTCGCGTTGTTTTCTGGACGTAGATTAAACTGCAAGCTGTTTTACGATCGTCTTCTATTTTATATTGGTTGAAGCACGAGTATTTTGCGTATTAATCTGGTAGCAATTTTACCTTTCTTAGTCCTATACACACTCTGGCCAAAGTCGAATATCCATTGGCTCCTAACCGTACAAGTGGATAGTATGTGTTAGGCCCACGAATTATTTTATTATTTAGTACTGACTTGCAACCTACAAAGGTGTGTCAAAACAGCTGTCGTCTAAACACGGAAGTTACAGTGATATACAGGTTTTTGGCGTTTAACATGACCTACAGTCAATATGCGGAATACTCGTGCCTCTAGATATTGGCAACCATTCTGTATCTGTACTCGGCGAACACTTCTATCCAATTATTTTACTTCTGCGTTCATTGCGTAAGCACCACTAGCCGATAAAATTGAAGACTGTGCTTAGGTTTGATACAGCATAGTACGGTTGACTTTAAAACGTAATGTCAACGCGAATTTTGGCGGTTTCTAAACCGATTATATGATGTTTGGAATAAGTAAAATAATTATTTAAATCGTAAGAGTTTTCTTTGTCATTCTTTATTTTTCCCATGTAATGCCTGTTTGAAAGTTTTGATTAGGGAAGTTTCTAATTTTGATATTTTTTGATACTTTTTATTTACTGTCGTTGAACTATGAATCAACTGACAGTCTTTATTGCGACATTAAAAAATGAACTCTAAGCGATTGAGCTAATTCACAATTATTTTAGAGAGAGTATCAGCAAACTTATGCTATCTCGTCTTCCACTGCCACAGATGCATGATTTGTAGGGTGATGAAGGTCTGGGAGAGATCACACATGCACAACACAATGACTATATACGCAACAGTGTCAATTTAAAGTATTGCACACGTAATGAACATATTCCAAATATATAGGCTGTGTTAACAATAATAAATTCAATCGTAGAATCGAAATATATGTGACATGTCATATTTCCACACACAAATTTATTAAAATACAAGTAACAGAGTCCACTTAATGTGTAACTTACAAAGTTAGTTGCGTTTACAAATTCGAACAATTCAATTGTCTATATTAAACTTGGTATTATATAATTATATGAAATTAAGCCATCAGGTACAGACATTTCTAAAAATTCATGGTTATTATAGACCGGATTAAAGAAACGTCCATGCTCTCTTTTTTAAAAATATTTTTAGTTCTTTCACGTGTACGGGAAGATTAACACAACATGTAATACCTGTAATAGTGTGACTAGTTCGAGTTTTCTCAAATTGACAAAGAGTAAATCAAGTGAATTATTATGAATAAGTGATAAATAATGCACATGAATTTCTTGTTTTGTGTTATTAAATGTCGTCTATCGGCACAGTGTATTTTTAGTTTTATAAATAAAGGTGTACAATGTGCTAAGAATTTAGACTTTGCCATTATTCTTATAACTTTATTTTGATAACAAAATATAATTTAGATTACTTGTGATGTACCCCAAAAAATTAGACCACAATTAATAATAGACGTAATAAAGCATAAAATGTTTTTAAGACACAGTCAACAGAAACAACTGTAAATATACTACTTAATAGATAATGTCTCCTGTGAACCTCCCGCTCCACTATTCAGACTGCACCCCATCTCAGCACCTGTTGAGGTGAAGGTAAACAATGTGTCCATCTACCCGCTGGCCTCTTGTAGCAAGAGAGGGGACTAGTGTTTGTCTAATGGGGTGCAGAGGGGAGTGTGAGGTCGCCTGGGAAGGGCCGAAGCTGCGACGGTCCAATGAAGGTGGAGGGTAAATACGCTGCTCTATTGGTTCCTCTGGGCCATGGGTGAAGGCCCGCAGTTTGTCAACACGTCACCGTCCTAGAAGCGATCCCTCTTCTGCTCTTTTTTTGCGGCCTGCTTAAAGCGGCTATGCGACGCCATCCGTTTATTTGTTAAGAGTGAGGATGCATCACCACCTTGAGTTTCTGGCATTATCTGTCACAACCTTTCATTTTTTATAAATTTATGGAACTTTAACATAACTGTAGATTGCAGTATAATCCATATTGATAGAATTTTAGACATAATATATTTGTTTGATGTTACTGTTGTTACTTATCTAACTGCAAATAAGAAACACGACTTTTCTAACCGCAATTAGATATGGAAAGTAGATTCTGATACCATATTTGTGATCTTTAAAAATACATCCATGTGTGTTCTGTTCCGCAATTGGGTTTAAGTTCCACAAATTCACCCAAAAGAAGAATTACGACTAGAGATGGTGAAATTTCGCGAATTCAATGACCTGCATGTTAGAATCAAATATCCTATGCATACTCAGGCAATGTCTATTGGTTAATTGTCTGCTGTTCTACTGAGTAGCAGCTAGTGGACAAATGGTCGGGACTTGAGTATGCATATAATACTTGATTCTAATATTCAGGTCATTCAATTCGCGTAATTTCATCTCTAGGTATGACACAAAATACAACAGTTCAAGAAGAAACAAAGTACTCTGGATAATACACGCCGTAGTCTGTGGTAACTGATTTTTCTCTCACCTCTCCTGTATTGTGTGTCATAGGCACCGTCTACACGAGAGTTGAAACTCATTTCCCTCGAACATGCTCAGCTGACGTTAAGGTTACACACACGTTCCAATATTTGACCACGTTTCATGGTTTCGAAAGACTTCTCTTCTGTACCGAGTTCCTATTGGCTGCTTTGAAGGACACACGTTAAAAACAAATTTGGTGGATTTCTGATGAGAAATATTTACTCTTCCATGAAGCTAACTTTCGCGCTCGTCTTAATAAACATACAAACTGTAATCAGTTACGATAAAGTAAATAATATGTCACAAATGCTAAGAGTTTTGTTTTCTATTTATTTTGTATTTTTCTGTGCTCACGAACATCATAAGACCTTAGTATAGATACACAAGGATGAACGGGGATGAGAATCTGTCGGGGCATGTTACTAGAAATGTAAAAGGCTATTCTTATAATTCATAGTGATTAAATAAAAAGCACAACGTAAACACAGTAACAAGTTAGGTTAGAACAGTCGCTGAGAGTTGGTTGAAATTGTAATGTAATTATGATTGTTTGTTTAACGTTACCTAATTACCACAAATTGTTTAATACCACTTATATATAATTTAGTTTTGCGTACTGGCGAGAGGTGCAGGCTTTGAGAGGAGTTCCTGAATTGTATCACGGCCAGTTAACCCTTAACGAAGCAGGGAAGAGTAAGTTGAAAAACATAGGCTGAAGAGCTAGCCCAAGATCTTGAGCTGGTGGGGGCCGCGGTAGCCGAATGGTCAGACCATTCGCCTCCCACCAAGGCGATTCGGGTTCGATTCCCGGCGGGGTCGGTCCCCGGATCTTCGCATGTGGGAATCGTGACGGACGATGCCGCTTGTCGGTTGGTATTCTCGGGAATCTCCCATTACCCCCGCCCCCTCGCTGCGGCAACGCACCATACTCAAATCATGTCAACCTTCACCAGCTGGCGAGCGAGACAGAGCTCAGAGGCTGCGAAGTAGGTTAGCAGAGGGGCGTGGTCGACCGCAAATTTATATTTATTTTAGATTATGTCATTATTTTCACCTAGAGGTCGGTGTTTCTTGGAGACGTGGTGATGTGCGCTTTATTTGAGACAGGCAACAAAGCATGAGGTTTTGTTACTATAAATCACTTATCTTGTTGGACTGACGAAACTAAGTGTCTAAGTATCGAAAGTAAGAAATTATGGTGTTGTTATTCTTTACTAGTAGCATCTCATATAAAAACTGGAATATTCGTCAAAATAAATGTCTAGATATCTCTCCAACTAACCTTTATTCGAAAGAAGAAAGGCTATAGAACCATTCCAACGTTCAGCTGGCGTGATTAAAAAAAAAAAAAAAAAAAAAAAAAAACGGGAAAAGAAAAATTAGGATGGTCTCAGCCAGGGATCAAACCCGGTTCCTCCCGATAACAAGGTGAGTGTTTTGCCATTCCCACAACACGCTCGGTAGATCTAACAATAAGTTATACGTGGTAGATTTAATATTGCGTGTGGTACATTTAATTTTGCATATTTGTAGAGATAGAAATTCCATTAATTTAATTAGATTTAGGACTGTAACCTTGAAAACCTGTTCAGTTATACTTAAACACGATTGCTGCTCATGTATAATTTAAATTTGGTAAAGACACGAAGAGTTACTAAGTCATTATAACTAATTTATGTGTTTGTCTTAATTGGGATGTCACACAACAGGCCAACACATAACTATGCAGTTTGTAACTTATTTACTTTAGTAAACTAAATTTTTTTTATCTTAATTGGTCTTTATGTAATTCCCTACCAAGTTTTAGATATTGTACGTTATCAACGTAAAGTTGTAGGCCTATACAAATGAGCTACTGTATTTTAACTGTCCTCGACATTAATTGATTAACATGTTTCTCAGTAGTCAAATGGATGTATATTAATTTTATAATATTAGTTTTAACCATTGAATGATCTCAATTTGTTGATATATCAAATTCAGTATGTCTTAGTACGGGTGCTTATATTTCATCAAGTCTTAGAGAAAGCTTTACAAATTCATTAAAAGGTGAAGTAAGTAAGCGAAAATACTATTGCACCGCTTTGCTTGTATCAATGACTTACATGCAGAGCCGATGCTATTTAGTGAAAAATTTTGCAGCATCAGGTTTTAAGAGTGTGTGGTAGATAAATATACGCTGAAAACATCAATTGATTTCTACGCTTTTTTCGAAGCCAATATGTATAACGTACTCAATGACAATCCTATGTAATGGTATTTGCCTACTTTAATAGTAAATATTTATCCAGAATTACTCATTCGTTACGCATGATCTCTTGCGCCGCAGTTAAATGCACGAGGTTCCGGCGTCAGAGATTGTGTCTCAGAAGTTCGTACCACTGGAAACAATTTTGTTAAAAACGTTGGCTAAAGCTATTGTCTAGGATTGCTAATGTTTAACTTTCGCAATTTGTCTTCAAGAAACCTACAGTTATAGATTAATGCTTTTAGCGTTGAATTATGTACCACGTCATCTTAATGCCTTGTGTTTATCTGAAGTTCTGCTTCATCATCATTGAATGGAAGTTTTTAATTCTCAGTGTCTTAGGCACTTAAGTGTCATCAAGTGTGGAAAGAACGTAATTTTATGTTTATGTGAATTAGTGTTAGTTTTGTATACGTTAATTGGGAGTACGATTTCCTCTTACAAAAACTTTAGCTCAACGAGTTTTTCCTTAACGGCACTTCAAAGAAAAATTTGCACGTTTTGAATTCTTATAAGCCGCAAAAACCAATGAACATTATTGAATATCTAAATGATACTTAAACTATATGTTACAGGCTACTGCTTGGCATGTTTTAAAATAAATGACAAAATATTTTTGTATTTAAAATTTTTTTGGCAATTTCGAATTTTTTCCCTTTTTAATTGACATTTTGTTTAACATAAAAATTCAAAAACCTGGTTCTAATTGCACGAAAACACACTACCAACACGAAGCAGAACGATATATATATATATATATATATATATATATGCACGAAGGCATTGAAAAGAGTTGGTGTACAATTATTTTCATAAAAATCAAAAACTGTGACGGTAACCATTTTCTTTGCGGTCGTAATTTTTCTCTTACGCACTCGTGGTGACCGTCATTTTGTCCTACACAGATCTTTTTGTGGGGAGAAATTGGAAGTCCTGACCCTGGAAATGTTATGAAGTAACACCGATCCTCCCGAATGAATAAGATGGTCCGCGAGGCCTCCCCCGAAAAAATTCGGATTTTAAGGTGCAAAACATCTATTTAAGCAGCTTCCGCAAAGGAAAATTAGTGGGAAAAAGGATGGGGGAAGGGGGTCTGGGCCCACTGGACCTTCACCGCCAAAATTTTGTTGGATTATTTGAGAATTACAGCATTACAGTTTTAAATTCTTACTGTTAACATATCGATACAAGTGTAAGTAAAACTGCAATATTATCTTTTAGAAAAAAAACATTATTAAAAATTTTCTCACAATTTCGGGGGTGATTCAACCTCCAAACCCCCCTTTGGGTGCGTCACTGGTACAAGGCGAGTGTGTAAGAACTGCACCAACGTCAACCAATAGATGTGCTTGATGGCTGTGCTCTCAGGATCTGAGGGAAGATATTTGCAGGTCATACGTCTAATTGGGTCTTAAATCCCGAGACCTGCTCGTCTTGTTTACCCTCGTAGACTACGGCGCACGTCCCTTGCGGATAAGGCTGTTACGTAACCGAATTGCAACCTTCTGGAAGCTATGAGCCCGCTTAATTGGGTCGTAAATTACCAGTTGTCTTCCGCTCGCCACCAATTAAAGGCCGGAGGCCGGGAAGTTATCTGCAGATAACGAGCAGCTTTTGGGACTGGTCAGAGGAAAAATTTACTCCGGCCGACGAGAGGGTTGTTTGTTGCGGGGGAAACGTCTGGGCTAATGTACTTTTTGCGTTCGAGGTCCTAAATTGTGCAGTAGCTATACGGACGACGTACACCTTTGCCAAGCCTCTATGCACGAGTTACTGAACTGGCACGCCGTCTTCTCGCCGACAACGTGCCTATATGAGACTTTCAGTTGTGACCCTATCATTTTATGAAGTTGTATTGAAATTAAACGTGCTCTGTGCCCACCTATGTACTCTAAAATTAAAAAAAAAAAAAAAAAAAAAAAAAAAAAAAAAAAAAAAAAATATTTTTGGCCACTTTTAGGGGTAGGTTTCAGTCGCCATATTGAATTTTATTATATGTCGCCTTTTTGGAGTTCTAAGAAAAATACAGTCAAATATGCTATTATACCTCAAATTCTATTTACATTTCGCTACAGTACAGATCTTGTGATTTAACTGTTAACTTATAATTACGCCGCAATGTGTGTGGCAATTTTATTTTATTCATAATTTGCCCGACAATTTGCGACCTAGCTATACATTACTTGCTCTATTGCCATGCTTAATAATGTTCAATATGGCGACTGAAACCGAGACTTGAGAGACCGTGTCAGTTATTATCAGGGACAGGAATTTCTGGTGAAAAATTTCTTGCCACACTTCGTTTCAGTGCCTTACGTGCGTACCTGCAGATCAACTTCATGGTAATTGGCAGAGTGTTTTTGTACATGAGTCGTTATTCATTTGACTGTGCCAATCAGTACGTGACAGGCCCATATGTTCGCCACCATGATTTATTACACTTAATAGTTATCAGTGTCAACCATCATAAATCAATATGTAATAATAACTTCGCCTTGCGACCACTCGTTCTCCTAGTCATTGTATCAGGATCACATTGAAATAGTTCTCATAAAGATACCATTACCGCACTAAGATTTATGTAGAAAATTGAAATTGTACATTTTGTGTCTTTGAGAAAACGAGGGAGAGAGGAGCAGGTGCAGAGAGTGTCTTGTGGCCTCACCCCACCCCCTCTCGAACCACCACCATACATAAGCATTTTTACCCTGCTAATTGAGGTTTTATTTACACAGTAGAAAAAAAACTGGTTTTGTACTTACGTAAGCATCATTCGGAAGCAAACAACACCGCGACATCTCGTCTGGTTACATAGACATAATGCGCTAACCAGAAACGAATGTAATGCATTTTCGCTTCTTTAGGGATGGAATTTAGAAGATCCTTGACATGACATGTTAAGGGCTTGGGCCTGAGTTTCTCGGCTTTCGAGAGAATAATTTTTTAAAATCCAAACGAGAGTCAAAAAGGAAAAAATGCCTCGTAACTTTGTTGCAAATTGGTTTTACTATGCAATGTAATATTTCGAGAGAAACTGTATAATGAGTACAGCTAATTTATCAATTAATAGGAATTTTCGTTAATTAACTAATTAGCAACTATTTTGCAGTCTTCTGACTCCACAAAATTAGAGTATGCAGTTTAAATCAGTCATAACAAAGTTACGAAGCGATTTTACGATATCGGCCCCCATTTATGTTTTAAAAAATAATTGTCGTTAAATGCGAAGAAACTCGGGCCCAAGCCCTTAAACATTTGTATAAGTAGCCAATTGAGGTGAAAACCACTACCATAACACATTGGATGAATGACAACTAAATCGATGCCGTAAGGAAAAAGTAACAGATTTTTCAAAAGTGCTAATTTTATCATGAACCTTTTCTTTCTTTCTTTCTTTCTCTCTCTCTCTCTCTCTCTCTCTCTCTCTATATATATATATATATATATATATATATATATATATTGTTGAGCCTAAACCAGTGCATTTGCAATCACTTAGGGTAGATTATTTTAATGCTAAACTCCAATACTGTTGTTTTCGGCACTATTAGAATAAACCCTTTACAATCACTTTATATATATATATATTTTACAACAAAAACCTTTTACACTAACAGGGGTGAAGCCAACAACTGCGCAACGCAACGTGCAACGGGCGGAAAAATCCCAAAATACACTGTAGGCCGGGCGTACGCGATCGATCACCGACCCACTGTCAGCCGTATTTACGCGACCCTCTCGCGATTACACGGGCTGACCGACGCACACATCGCGATTGATTAATCGTAATCCTGTATCGGTGCGTAGCACAAGTGCACTCGTCGCGCGGTCTCGCCCATATCCTTTGAGGCGAGGTCGTGGCATACCGATTCCGTAATTCTCTGTAACTAATCACGAACTGCAGCTCTGGTGTAATTTTGATGGTGGATCGCGGCCGAGTAATTTTAATGATGTAGCTCTGGCGCCGTTATTGCTCTGTACTCACACCAGTTTTGATCGGGTCGGAAGACTCGATACGTTAAATAAAATTATTAAATGTATTTACAAATATTACCTCAATTATTCAAAGCACAACATATATTACCTAATCAGTGGCGTATACAAGGAGGTTCCGGGTTAACACCCCCCCCCCCTTCGAAATACGACTTTTTTTTTTTAACTGTTGAAGAATCTTAATATTACTACTACTGGAGTATATTCAGGGTTTAGATAATGAAACTGCCAAAATAGCATCATTTTGCACGTTGATATTCATGTTTTTTTTTTTCGGGTGAGGATCCAGAACCCCCGATTGAATTACAGGAATCAATATTCATTTATAAAATTGGCAATATGAACCCCTTCCCCATTGCCTAGCATTAAACAAAACTCCAGGCTACGCCACTGATCTTCATTGTAGAAGCATGAGTATTTTGTGAATTAATTCTAGGTCATGTTAAAAGTCTGTAATTATTATATGACCTGTTTCGACAGCAAGCCAGCATCAAAGAATAAACTAATGTAGTCAGTATCACACAACCCTCTTGCACCGTTAGAAGCTTATAGATAGGGTTCGGAAAATTTCGTGGATTCAATTATCTGCATGCTAGAATCTATTATCCTATGCACACTCAAACCCCGTCTATTTTTTCGTTGTCCGCTGTTCCAATGAGTAGCAGCTAGTGGACAAATGATCAAGGCTTGAGTATGCACAGTACAGTACACTCTAATATGCAGGTCGTTGAATCCGCGAAATTTTCTGAGCTCTACTTATAGATACTCCGCAGTGGCACAGAATATTTAGGAATACAGAAGTGAAATAGACAGTAGGACAGCGAACTCAGTCACACACGCCAGCAAAATGGCTACCCTGGCCAGCAACATGGCGCAGGAGCCTATCTCCAATCAGCGTAAGGCGGTTGCCCTGCTAGCCGACAGACAGGCCAATATGAAACCTGTAGTGACATGCAGAAGCCAAACATACACGGGGCTGGTATCAACGACCTCGGGCAGCCAATAAGCGGCAAAGTTCGCCCGCTTCAAACGAACCGCCACGTCATTTCACGTCTGTATTACTATTTAGTCTGTGGCAGTGGTTAGTGCGTTATGTAGGTTTGAGAAGTCTAGGTTGCAGGCGAAAAATTACTTCTCGACTAACCTAAGTGTAGCCCCGTGAATGGGAGGTAACAGCACTAGTGTTTCGAGGTCGCCGTGTGAAAGCAGTGGAGGGGAATGTCTTGGGGCCCTCCCTCCATGTACACTCCGTTCATATTGTAAGCGACCATGTGAAGCAGGTCTAATAGGCCTGTGAAACCCATGAAATAATGGTAGGACAACTACTCACTGGTTGTCACTTTACAGCTGACGAGACTGTACGCAGTTCTTGTCGCGACGGCCAGACTACTTGCTCGCTATTGGCTGGGAGGATGTAGCGGGACGTAGGAGAGTAGGAGGGTGAGGTATGTAAGAGAGGGGAACGGCTGTAGTTCACATATTTTCCGAGGACACACTTAGGTTTGCTGAGCAGTACGTGAAATACTCGCTCATCTTGTACTTACTGGTTTTAAATATTCTTTCGAGTACATTATTTTTCTAACCTTACAACTTCTTATATTTATTTAATCACGTAACTAATTGATTTAAGTCCATATTATTATTTTTTTACAAAAAAATGTACTACATGTTTTAAAATTACGTAATTCACTTTAAACTTAACATTTTCACTAATAAAACATTCTCAATTAAACCTATACACTTTTACTTACTGGTGCTCAAGAGGGGAAAATCATAATTGTATAGTAATGTGTGTGAAATAGTGTTAGTTTTTGTAGACGTAACTTGGGAGTACATTATCCTCTTACAAAAAAATTAGCTCTGCAAGTTTTTCCATAATGCATAATTGCAAAATCAAAATTTGCTTGTTTTTACTTCACGCAAAGTGCAAAAAATAATACACATATTGAAATGAAGTATTTCCCATTGAAAGTAATCAGGGGCAACGGATTTTAGCTTATAAAAAACGTTTCCAAAATAGTTTTGAGTTTAAAAACTATTTCTAATGTAAGCAAAAAAAAAATTCATTTTTCAGAAACTTTTTTAAGATACAAAAATATTTTGTAATGGGTTTTTATAGACTTCAGTAGGCCTACTTCAAGCCGTAGCACATTATGTGTAGTTTCGATGTGAACTACTTCATTTCAGTATGTTTATATTTTTCGCAGTGTGCATGAAGTAAAAAAAATTGCAAATTTTGACTCTGAAATGCCGTTATAGGAAAACTGGCTGATCTACTTTCTTTTGTAGATGGAAAATGTGCTCCCAAGGAACATCTAGAACACCAACACTGATTCATATACATATGAAATTTTGACTTATTCCTACTTGAACACACTTAATCCTAGTCAAACCTTCTTCTGCATCACATCCATGAATATACTGGGTCTCCAGCACTTCTGCCGATACGCACTTCACTGATCGCTGCGTCGCTCCGTCACCACTCATTGCCGACGATTCCAATCCAAATGTTCTCAGCTACATTTCACATACAGGCTAAGCACCAAACAACCACTGCTCACTCCATGTTTGCAGTTTTATAAACAAGCAGCACTTACCTCCAGTGGCGGCTCGTGGGTTGTTGCAAGGTAGGGCTGCAGATAGTCGGAACTGTACACTTTTGATGATCGCGCCGTAGACCAACGACCATGAAATGTTTGCCGGCTACTAGATCTGTTGTGACCACTCACTAGTAAGGGGCACCTGCACATCAGCGTGTCAGAGGCTGTAGAGTCAACCAGCGCACAACCCTGTACAGCTCTTGGTAAGTGCAGCCCTACCTGGCAACAACCCACGAGCCGCCACTGCTTACCTCCTTTGTGAAACCTATCAACTCATTCGATTACTGAATTGGAAACAGAATAGCTGCCTGTACAGCATTGCACATAACTGCACAAAATACGGATCTTGTAAAAAAATGTGTATAAAACTGTCAAAAATACACCATTTAAATTACGCATGAAAGAAGAATTTTTATAATTAATTTATAATACTGCCATAAATTCACTTGAATTTGAATTTTTATAATTTTTTTAATAATGAAAATTTTAACTATGACAAATTAAAATCAGTTATGGATGCCTCAGAAAATCGTTGAGTGAGGAAACCTACTCTAAGTTTATACGTCGCAGTAGTTTTTATGTTTTCACATGAGTAGAACAATTTCATCAATTTTGAATAATTTAAATGGTAACGACAGAACTCAAGCAACTGCGTCAAGTCATTTCAGTCTCAGATTTAAAAAAACTTGTGCTGGAATGAAAAAAATACAGAGCAAATTTACAATAATGAAAAAAAAAAGTGTGTAATAATGACTAAACTGATTTAACAATTTCACAAGCAATGTATGTCTAGCTTGCCTCAGTGGTTATCGCTTCTGTCCAGTAAGCGAAGGGTCCCGGATTCGATTCCCGGTCAGGTAGGAAAATTTACAGTTACCTCCTTGAGTTTAGGAGTGGTTGTTGTCTTGTCCTCTCATTCCCATCCTGGAGAAGACAATGGCAAAACACTTAAGTTTCGTCCTCACCTAGTCGTACCCCTTAAGGGCGCAGTACAACAATTCCCATTGCCATGTTTTTATTTTTTTATTTGTACCAGATAATTTTCCCCTTAATTTAGATGCAAAATGTGACGCAATTCTACTCTTTCGAAATGGTTTTATCGCTCATAGTTTTCGCGAAATGTCTTGTTAAAGTAAAAATTTGCGTATTTACGTTTTAAGGACTACACTAAAACCAACGCACTCACCAAAGTGAAGAATTCACAGTGGATATAGACGTCAGAGGCTACAATTTCACGTACACAAAAACAAGGAATAAAAACCTTTTTGTATTAAAATAAAATGCTTAAATTTAAAATAAAAATTTAAAAAATGCACTAATTTTATTTAAAAATACAAAATTATATTATTTTGTTGTTTAATATAGGTCAATTTGTAGCCTACAACATCGTTATCCACTGCAATTGGACCTGGCACGTGAGCTGTGCTGTAGCTTGGTACGGAAAGCATTCTTTCTCGTGTAATTATTAAATACGTTTCCAATGCGTTTGTCTACTAAAAGAAGACACTTCAAACTATGTCCCTGTGGTTCTAACAATTGCCGTCCGCTAGTTGAAAAAATGATTTACGAGCTGCTAAAAAGTTCTGAAAATTAAATTTTTACGTTACTGTAACTGAGAAATTATTAACTGTAACCGTAAAATAAAATAATTGAAACCTTCATTGGACTTTACCACATACTTTCCACAAATAAAATAACAGGGTCATCGCTTGTTGTCCCATTGAAAAAAATATTCTACGAAAATACTACGCTAGTGTAGTACTCCACGCCTAGAGGCGTTGAGGTGTTTGACGGACGTATTATTTGTTACTTATATCCCAGGCATTTTAGGCTGTAACACGTAAAAAAAATATCGTAATTCTGAAAATTGGTACACAAGCACTTGTTAGTGTATAGCACAACATGCTAAAAGTCCCAAGTCTTCCTAAGCCGGCTTCATTGTTTTTTCTCGCAAAAAGTTCATAAGTACCATGTTATATTCACAAAATAAAAATACATTTTATTAAACTAAAAAAAAAACATTGTAATTATGAAAATTGGTACACAAGCACTTTTTTGTGCACAGAACAACATACTTAAAGTCCCAAGTCTTCCTAAGCTGGCTTCATTGTTTTTTCTTGCAAAAAGGTCGTAAGAACCATGTTATATTCACAAAATAAAAATATATTTTACCAAACATAAAAAAAAAAAACATTTAAATTATGAAAACTGAAACAGAAGATCTTTTTAGTCTACAGAACAACATACTAATAGGTTACGTAAACACGTGGATTAAAGAAATTTCATAACTTGTAGAAACAATATCTTCATGCCAACAAAATGGTTGAAGTCAAATCGTAGCACATTGCACATTGCTAACATGTAAAGCTGCAGGTCATATGTAATATTGACATTGACGAAGACGAGGGGTTCATCGTAAACTTTTTCGTAGGTTCATCCTTTGTAGCACTCATATTATATCTGCATCATCCACAGTATCTACATCAAGTTCAGGGTTCGGTACATTGTAACAACCTCTGTCCCTGCAGTGGGCACACATTATGGAGCAACTTAGACCAGCAGTACGGCAAGAGCAGCGTATGCCACAATCTACCTTACAAGCACAGGAAATGAGTTGTAACAAGTTGTTTGGTGCGGGAGGCATATCAGATGGAACTTATTAAGTTGCCTCTTTATCCATGCAGTCACATTTTGCGACACAACCTCAGCTGTTTTCGGCAAGGGAAAAAAGAAAGCATAGAAGCTGCTTGTCAAACCCAATGTTCAAAACATCGCAGAAGTTTTCAACAACCCTTCAGCAGACAAAGGACAAATCACAGCAGCTAGTGAACAGTTCCATATCCAACTGTACACTAATAAAAATTACTCGAGCTTGGATGAACTCCGTGGTGGTATGTTTGCTCGTTCTCTTGCGAGGCAGGCTGTCACTGTGTCATTTGAACTTGCAGGTCTTCCGCCTACCAATGCAGCTAGCCAGCAGCACAGCTTCAGAACATATCTACAGGTAAGTTGTAGTGAAATCAGAAGGATATTCTTAACCATGATTTATAACAGTGCTGTAACTAAATTTTCTATTTTATTCTGCAGGTTCAAGAATGGCTTGATAACCCACTTTGTCCAACCGATTGGGGATGGACGGTGTTAAGTCAATCACTGATGCCAGTTGCATCTGATATGCCTCCCGCACCAAACAACTTGTTACAACTTATTTCCTGTGCTTGTAAGGTAGATTGTGGCATACGCTGCTCTTGCCGTACTGCTGGTCTAAGATGCTCCATAATGTGTGCCCACTGCAGGGACAGAGGTTGTTACATTGTACCGAACCCTGAACTTGATGTAGATACTGTGGATGATGCAGATATAATATGAGTGCTACAAAGGATAAACCTACGAAAAAGTTTACGATGAACCCCTCGTCTTCATCAATGTCAATATTACATATGACCTGCAGCTTTATATGTTAGCAATGTGCAATGTGCTACGATTTGACTTCAACCATTTTGTTGGCATGAAGATATTGTTTCTACAAGTTATGAAATTTCTTTAATCCACGTGTTTACGTAACCTATTAGTTTGTTGTTCTGTAGACTTAAAAGAGCTTCTGTTTCAATTTTCATAGTTAAAATGTTTTTTTTTTAATTTAGTAAAATATATTTTTATTTTGTGAATATAAGATGGTTCTTATGACCGTTTTGCAAGAAAAAACAATGAATCAGGCTTAGGAAGACTTGGGACTTTTAGTATGTTGTTCTGTACACTAAAAAGTGCTTGTGTACCAATTTTCATAATTATAATATTTTTTTTTGTTTAATAAAATGTATTTTCAATTTGTGAATATAACATGGTACTTATGACCTTTTTGCAAGAAAAAAACAATGAAGCCGGCTCAGGAAGACTTGGGACTTTTAGTATCTTCTTCTGTACACTAAAAAGTACTTGTGTTCCAATTTTCATATTTACAATGTTTTTTTTTTTTTATGTTTAATAAAATGTATTTACAATTTGTGAATATAACACTTATGTACTTATGACATTTTTGCAAGAAAAGAACAATTAAGCTGGCTTAGGAAGACTTGGGACTCTTAGTATGTGCTTGTGTACGCTAAAAAGTGCTTGTGTACCAATTTTCATGATTACAATGTTTTTTTTTTTTAATTTTATAAAAAGTTATTTTTAATTTGTGAATGTAACATGGTACTCATGACCTTTTTGCAAGAAAAAACAACGAAGCCGGTATAGGAGGACTTGGGACTTTTAGTATGTTGTTAAGTATACTTGATAGAACACACACGCCTAATTTCAGATTTACAATATTTGTTTTACAGGTTTTCATAAAATTTTCCTTAAAATGCCTGGGCTATTATCGCCTTCCCAGTTTCCGGGCTTCGAACGTAAAAAAAAGCTAGCTTCCACTAACTCTTAAGGTTCAAGCCAGCCCTCGGGCTATAAACTCATAACAACTTACCATGATCATGATCATCATCATCATCATCATCATCATCATAATTCATCATAACCTTTATCACCATCGTCATAGCCATCACCATCACTCATCATCGTAACCCGTCATCATCACCATTATCATCATAATTTATCATCACCATTATCATCGTCGTCATCACCAACATAATCACCACGCATCATAACTCATCATCACCATCACCGTCAAAATCATAATTCACCATCATCATCACTGTCACCATCGTCGTCATTATCATCTTCACTCATCACCATCATCATAATCATCATCACCATCATCGGTGTAATTCATCATCACCACTATAACCAAGTCATCACCATCATCATAGTTCATTATCGTCATCGTCAACATCATCATAGTCAATATCATCATAACTCATTAGCATCATAACCTATCATCACCATCACCATCTGGATCATCATCATCATCATCATCATCATCATCATCATCACAATCATCATTAGAACCATCACAAAGCGTATACATGTATCGTTCGCAAAATGTGGCCATATAACAGGGGACTCCAGCAAAGAAATTAAATTGTAGTTACGAACAAGACTCTATTTCCTTCTCAAGTTTATTATAAAAGTTTTCGGTTACCCGCGAACCCATTTTGAGACTATTCCTATCAATTATGGGCGCACATCTAAGCAAGAGTTGAAACTTTGTTATCAAACCTTTCATTTTACCCGATCCCTTTATTTTAGCGAAGTTTTGATAATTGTCTAGCGAGATGGAAGGAAAACCAACGTATGCAGATCCGGTTAATTAGCTTCGCGTGTAAAGTTCTGTCAGCTTATGTTCGTATTGTACCGCTCGCTACGTTACAGTGAAACAACAGCTACATTTTAAATGAAGCTTGGTTGGCTGTTCAAAAAGTTTTTGCATCCAACGGGCATTATTAAGAGGAAGATACGAGTTTTAAATTTACTGTACTAAAAGGTAAAAGGTTTATGATGTTAAATTTTAATTAGAATGGCTAATATATATATATATATACTTTATATTCCTTCATATATAATCACGAACGATGTAATGTTTGGCGTTATTATTGTGTAACTGGTTAGTTAGAAAAAAACATTTTCACGTCTCAGAAAAAATTATTAGCGTTCTGGTTATTGTCATGTATTTATTGCAGTTGTCTGAATTAATTATACTAAAGAAACCATATTTAAACATCAGTTACGTGCGATTTTGATGCTATACTGTACACACACACACACACACACACACACACACACGCACATATGTACATGCCCATATATATGTATACAGGTGTCCAGAAACAAACTCATTATAAACACACCACGCGATTCGGGGGCTAAATGGGAGACGCCTAAGTTGTACGACGAGATTTTACTTTCGCAGTGTGGCAAAACTGCAAGGAGATAGTCCCCTCTTACGCTGTACGATCAGGTATTATTTCATGTGTGTTACGTCAAGTAAATATAGAGTCATGTTTGAACTGCTCAGGAATATTGACCTGAATCCAAAATATGTAGGTCAGAACATTAATAGAAAGATAACCGTGCAGTGCAAGAGGGGACTAACTACGAAGCTATGTTGCCACATTGTGAATATGAAAGGTCATCGAACTACAGTTGCCACTAAAATTTCTGTCTCTCCTTTAGACCAGGATTCACGTGGTGTGCTTATTTTGTGTTTGTTTCTGGCCACCATGTGCACATATATAAGATAGAACAAGAGATATATAGGAAGAGAGAGCCAAAACCATTGTACCTAGAAACGTGAAAATTTTGTGTGGGGTCCCTACCTGTCGGTAGGCGTGCACTAACAGGGATTTTTTTAAATTCGACGTGAAATTTGTTTCCACGAATCAATGGGATATCGTTGTCATTATCAGTTCAATGCGACACTCATAAAAAACATACTAGGCAAGTTCAGTCTTTCTCTAAATTCCACCTCTAAGTGGGTGAAGAGTGTTCATAAAGGGTGAAATATGTTTTCAATGAATCGTCGATATATCTCGAACCCAACGGGCTATCTTCAACGTTACCACTTATATGTGTCACCCATTAAAGATGTTTTTTTTTATCTAAATATCGAATTTTAAGAGGAGGAGGAAAGATGCAGAATGTCTAGATAAGTCTTGATAGCTATCGAACCAGTCGTGATATAGAGTTGTTTTTCACTTAATGTTGATGATGATTCCGTAGATTTCCATCAACATATTTTTAGACATTTTTTTTTAATTTCAAACTCTGGGCTGTCAAGAGGAGAAATAAGTTTTTAATGAATCACATTTTAATATGACAATAAACAGTGTATGGATCGTAATGTACTCAAAAGTTAACACGTGAAGTCACAATAAATACTATTATTAACTTATTATTCCATACACGATGGTATTCAGAAGTGATCATTTCATCATTAACCACGGGTTTGTATAGATGTATATTTATGTTTATTTTTTTTTTGTGAAGTTAGGACTAAAATGCTTTCTCTTTCACTTAACCAAATTTTAAATAATAATCACCATGCACAAGGGGTAGCAATGAATATCAGTTGTAAGTAGAAGACTTTTTTTTAAGTAAGCATACACATTTTCAGTGTTAAAATGAAACAAGTATTTAGCTGCGACAAAACTAAGAAAAAAAAAAAAAAGGAATCTAAATCTCTGAATAGACTTGCAGCTTACAATAAACATGATCGTAAATTATACAATAATGCAATATATATATGACAGTGCAAATATTTCATTACATATATTGTATAATGTTTATTTACGTAACAATATTTAATTTACTAAGCCTAATAATGGCGACTTCAAAGCGGGAATATGATTTGTGTATTTTCACACAAAAGTTGGACTTGTACTACTCAAATTTATACAAAAAATGTGAACTGACGACGTCAACAAACACAGGATCACACACACACACAGACACCTAGACAAACGCACACACAAAAAACAGTTACACAAAACACTGTGGTAGGCAGGAAAACTAAATATTCTACTCGTTCCTACAGTAACCATGTAATATATTGCACCAAACTACAAAAAATCATTGATAAAAAACAAATTGTAACGCACGTAAAAATCAACATCAATCTTAATAGAATGAGATAGATTTTGAAATAATATGCCTCCTGAAATTAAATCAAAATTCAATACATTATTAACATTAAAATCAACCACCTATGCTTTTTAACTAAATTAGTGGAATCAAATGTTTATTAGAATTGCTCCAGCTTAGCTAGTAGAGCATGGTACGATAGCCACTGGATAGCAAGATGTAGGTCTTCAAGAGTCAAGATAAAAATATGAGTCCGTTGCAAATAAGATTTATATTGAAACTGAATTACCGTGAAACAGATGAGAAGTACCACAGCCGCAAATCATCATTATACCTTCACTTCTAGCAGATGTTTGCACCATATGGACAAAAAACCAAACCATTTTCGAAATGTATCTCTTGCCAGAAAAATATCTCTCTCCAAAGCCAAAAAACATTTTCTTTAGCCACAGTGATAGTACAAAACTAAAATATTGTTTTTCCGAAGAATAACTAATATGTAACTGTGAACTTAATATAATTAAACAAGAATGGAACATAATATTAAGAGGTGGTTTTCGTACGATAAATAGGATAACATTTAAACAGAGTAATAAATTGCAAAACATATGCTATGAATAAGATACAATTTGAATTTCACATGTCAGTTCATTCACACAATTAATAAAGGATAAACAATCCTATAATAAATGCAATGTTCCCATTACAACACATATATAAACACACACATGCAATTTAATTTGAACACGGATTTACTCTTACAAGAGCTACCACCGTAGAGATTAAATTCACAGGACGAATTTTCAGGAAATTAAAAATACTCTACGCTATACCATTCATCCTTTTCACCAGTCCGCCGTGTCAAACAGGAATGAAGTCTTTAGAGAAATAAAAAACGCTTTCGAGGCCGAAACATTTTACGTTTCGTTTCCGTTCCTAGAGGTGTAATTCCGACTCATTTGCTTCGGCTAAATTAATTTCTTTTCTCGTACTCTCTTTCTTTTGAGCGCCTCGGGGTGGGAGCACGAAGTAAATAAAGTTTCTTTAAGTTGACGGCTGACTAGGGAATTAAAGAGGTTTTTTTTTTGTCTCTCTCGGGAGGAACGCCACACGGGTGCGTTTGGTGTTACATTCTTCGTGAAAGCCGAGCAGAGGCAAGAAGGTCGAGAACCCTGGCTCTGGAGATGAAGGCTCCGCCCTTACCCTTGACAGTTCCTGTGAGCGACGAAGTTCCCGCTCCCCCTTCATAAAGGTCACCTTTCCCCTGGAATTCGCTTCGCGAACTTGTATCGGCTCCGTGAAAACTGCGGGGAAAGTTTCCTGCCTGCCTTCGGAAATGTCGCCTCTCCAGGGCGTATAGATCCCCAGAGTTGATACCGGAGTTAAAAAGTTTCAGCTATGCGCTCACTCGGTGATGAACCATAAGGCTAAAGGCGAAAGGTTGTCTTGGGGAACAGCAACTTCAAACCCACTCTTCCCGAAGAGGTACTGTTGAGGCGCTCGATGCCGCGCCTGTGGTAGGGAAACAGGCAGGCGATAATGTCTAGAATGGACCGCCCATCAACCACCATATCGCCTTTATGCGCGGGGCGTGAATTGGCGTGCAATATTTGCGTCATCGGTATTTTCCTACGTGACTTTTAGCTATGACCCTACTTTTTTATTTATGGACAGTACGTAGTTTGGTCCAGCGCATGCTTCCCTATTTTTATTGTAGCGGCCACGAGGTTTCGTGGCCCGCTACTTGTAGTGTATGTAATAGTTGCACATGCCCGGGGCGATGCTTTGTACTGGTCTACGTTCTGAATTGTTTGTAGTTCTAATGTACATGATATTAATTTATGGATCATTAGAGCCAGGATTTTATGGCGAAAAGATTTTTGCAACAATTGGTTTCGATGCATCATGTGCACACCTGCAGCTCTCCTACATCGTCTGTGATTGGATGATTTTACTCACACTGGCCTTGGCAAATTATAGACGTACGGAGTGACAATAATCTTATTCTGATTGGTGCAGGCAAATGAGAAACGTGTCTGAACAATGACACGCTGCCAATAACCTCGAAACAGAACTGCCGATGTGCACGTGAGTCACTGAAACAAAGTGGGGCAAAAATCTTTTCGCGACAAAATCGTGGCCCTATTGATCATACATCTGTTTAGTACCAGTGACGTAGTGTGAGTGGTTGACTTGTACCATCACTCCTTTTGACTTAACGATTCTTTGTTGTAGCCCTGTGACACATGTACAGGAAGCACTATTTAAACTTTGTAAGTTAGTTTTCGTTAATTTTTTGTTTCACGATGACCTCTGTAAATGCCACCATTGGGGCTAGCTCTGAGAACTGAGAATTGCGGTCCAGTTTAAAGAGTTCGCTACACTATTTTACGATTCTGTTTAGCATTTTATTTTGTACTGCTGCCTGAAAAAGACGCTTCAGCAATTTTGTCTCTGGCCCAGAAACCATGTTTCTAAGCTTGATACCTATAAAACCGAAATAGAAAATCACAGTTTAAAACGTGTTTTCAATTCGTACATAATGATGTCGAACACTCGTTTAGTAGTATTTCTTGGTAATGAAAAAATTTAAAAAACTTTTTTCTGGCGTGTTAGAACAATGTCCGTGTTCTAGTTGCATGGGGCTCTCAAGGATGTTCAAGTGCGATAAAATCATAATTTTATATTTTTATGAAATATTGTTAGTTTTGTATACGATACTTGTGACTACATTTTCCTCTTATGAAACAATTTCAGCTCTAATAGTTTTCTCATAACGGGGTGTCAAAGTCAAAATTTGCTTGTTACGCTGCCATGCAAATAGTGAAATCCAACTGACCTACTAAAACTAAATAATTCACTGTGAACTTACATACCATGAGCTTAGCAATAAAACATTAAGAAAAAAAAACACAATGTAATATTTTGAATTAAAAAAAATCGTAAACGTACAGAAGAAAAGTTGAAAATTCAACAATTTTTTTGAAAATACAAAAACTGTTCGCGGGATGTTTCAAACGTTTCATTACTTAGCCCATAGTATGTTTTTTCACTGTGAATTATTTCACGTACGTAAGTCAATTGGTTTTCACTATTTATGAAAAAGGCAGCAACACGCAAATTTTGACTTTGACGCACCGTTATGAGAAAACTAAGGCAGCTAAAATTAAATCGTTTCGTTAGAGGAAACTGCACTCACAAGTATCGTCTTCAAAACTAACAGTGTTTCATATAAATATAAAATTATGACTTTATCGCACTTGAACTCCCTTAAGGAAACACGCGAGTCTGTGGAAAGTGGCAGAGCTCTGATGGTTATGATCTCTGAATGATATCTTCAACGTTGGTATATGACCAAAGGAAGTTATTTTTTTAGATGTACACCATTTGAGCGAATGTTGCGGATTCGCAGACAGCCCACATTTATATAAAAGAGCTAAACATGCGAGTGTGAGAAACAAAAGACAAGGAAACCAATCCAGGAAGTCAAAATCCAATATAGTCAATAAACATACAAATAATTCTGAACTAGGAATACTGTCGGAAAGTAAAGTAAAACAGACAAGAACAAAACAGGTGGCTTCAATGGTTTGTTTCTTTGTTTTTTTTTTTTTTGTTCACATTCTCGTGCTTAGTTCTATTATATAACTGGATTTTTCGCAATTCAACAACACTAGCTGGCGATGGTGTGAATCTAAAAAATTTCTATTGGTCTAGTAGTTACATTCCAGCATTAAGTTATGGATACAGGTGTTGGAAAGCAAAATAACTTTGATTCGAACTGTCCTTATTTAGAATTCATGTGCTTTCTTAGATATCACATACACACAAACTCATACACACAACATGTTGAAGTATTGTCAGAAATATTTAACAATCTGCGAGTGAGCACAGAAAACTTGCGGCCAGTAATACATCGTTGATAAACAAGTAATAGGTTTGCAAATTAAACCAGTTGTTGGGCTTGCGCACGCAAAGGTTTCTACAAAAATTAATATTTTTTTGGAGTGGAAAAGGGGGTGGGGACAGGAATAAATAGAGTGTAATTACGGGCTAAATAAAAAATCGCACGAAAAATCTTTGGCGAGTTTCTGTGCGTGTGGCTGCAAAGGTTTCAGCCAAAAAAAATTATACTTTGCGTGGGAGGCGAAAGAGATTTTTTTGCTGAGGGTTGGGGAGGGGGGAGACAAAACCAGGGTACAGTTGCAGAACGGGATACCTAAAAATTTGATGGCCATTGTAACGTCTGTCATGTCAGTTAGTTGTTCATAGATTACACATTTCAATTAATATTAAAGTTTTTAATTATTGGGCATTAAAAACTTACACAATTTCTTAAGTAACAGTATTCGCCTAGACATTTAACGCAGAATAATATGTTTAAATGGTGTAGTAGCGAGGATTAGTTCTTGAGACAAGAAAGTGCAGACTACGAGGTGAAAAAAAACACGCCACAATGTAATATGACAGTGTAAAATCACGCATTCTGCGTGACAAAGCACATTCACCTATCAGGAGCGGTTAATATCTACATTAATAACAGAAAACGTATATCTACAGTCACGTGTGAACCCTGTGGTCAATTATGGTGCGAAGTCATCATGTGCAACAGACTGCATGCAAAACATTTATTAGAGTCTGTAAATAACCGAACGTATAGTTGGGTATTTTATTTCTTTCTTGTGTTGCGATGACAAGAATTTGTTATTGGTCAGTAGAGTTCAGCGACGATGCCTGAACGACTAAAGCTTCTTGTGGGTATGTGTTTACCGAGCTCTGAATTAGCGGTTTATTTTAGGCGCTTTGCTTGCCTACAGGACATATCATTCATCGTACGACCATTCCTGGCTAAACTACACTCTAAAAAATAGTTTATAAATTTACCACACTTGTGTATAGGAGCACTAAGAAAGTAGGTATGGTAGAATAGTTTCCCAGACATCCATGGTAGCACTTCTGAACCTAAGTATAAAACAGTCAAATGCATACTAAAGTTACCAGACTTATATTGTAACATTTGTAAACGTTTGCATACTTACAAGACGGAAGCACGGTAACTGTCCCATACTTAGAGATGATGGTTAGGGTCACGATTTTGTCGCGAAAAAATTTTTGCCCCACTTTGTTTCAGTGACTCACGTGCACATCGGCAGTTCTGTTTCAAGGTTATTGGCAGCGTGTCATTGTTCAGACACGTTTCTCATTTGACTGCACCAATCAGAATAAGATTATTTGCACTCCGTACGTCTATAATTTGCCAAGGCCAGTGTGAGTAAAATCATCCAATCACAGACGATGTAGGAGAGCTGCAGGTGTGCACATGACGCATCGAAACCAATTGTTGCAAAAATCTTTTCGCCATAAAATCGTGGCTCTAATGATGGTTTATCGCGGGAAAACTTGACTATTTGCTAGGCTTCAACGTGCGTTCAGCTTATCAAAAGATTACTGGCTTTTCCTTGTACGTGGAGCTACTGCCCTATTTGACCTAGCCAATAAGAATACCGCTATTATACTATTTGATGCATGTTATTAGTCTGTAGACAGCTACGTTGTGTCAGTGTTTTCAAGGCTATGTTGGCACAAAACATTTTCACGATATACCATCATCTCTACCCATACTGCGTCTGGGATAATAACTTCCTAAACATCTGAGGAAGTTTTTTTACAGTGTATAGCAATCTGAACTGAATAGAATGGCGCAGGAGTATAGGGGTATTAAATAAGAAGATCATATTTCAAATTTAATACCGTAAGAACTATAAAATGTAGTAAATACCACACGTTACAAGCAACAGTCTAGAGGAATGGTCGTAGTTTCAGCAGCGAAGCGTGAAGTGTTTTACGACAAACTGTTCTGAGCAACTACGCAGTTCAACTCTGAGTTGAGCGTAGAACCATTTTACTTAACTGGGCAGGTTCGCGCCACAACTTGTGACGTGAAAGAGGCGGTAATGGACTCTCCAGTAATAGATAGGGACTACTGATTTTCGCGAAAAGATTTCTGCTCCAACTTCACAGAAAAACATATTTTGTGGCAGCTGTGAAATATTTTGTGAGTATTTACCCTGCAAAGTGTTGTGGCCAACACCAAATAATTATGTGGTCACTACAAAATAATTTCGCAGGAAGTCATCCTAAAAAATTTTTCTTGCAGTGTTGTTTCTATGCCTTACGTGCAGCTGCAGATCAGCTTTGTGGTGAATGTTTGGATGTTTTAAATCTCAGCGTCTGGGAGTTCTACCCACTAATCACAGATGTGTGGTGACGCAGTAACCTGGTTCTGATTGGCTCAGTCAAATATGTGACGCCTCTACACAAATACACACTGACAATAACCACTAAAAATAGCTGAATATGTGCACATAAGACATTAAATTAAGCGGAGCAAAAATCTTTTCTCGAAAATCAGGGGCTCTACCCACGTAGCACAGGATATCCTAGGGATATCCTATAAATGTACCGAATGTCCTAAATTCATCCAAGGGCATCCTATGGATGTTCCTAAGATATTGTAATGGTTCTAAATTTATGTTGAGTTTCATGGGTAAATGTAATATAGGGATGCTTAGAGGACAATAATTGAATCGTTAAATACACTGAAAATACCATTAAATGATATCCCATAATATATCTAATGACCGAAGTAAATCTCAGGCATACTATGGATATTCCTAGGATATTGTACTAGTACTTCATATGTCACATATGTGTTAAGATTTACGAAATTATGTACTTTAAGAATGCTTTGGTTACATTAAAATAATGGTTAAAATTCCAATATAAATAACATTAAAAATAATTTAAGTGTTTTTTTGAGACGAAATGTTTCTTAGCAAATTCTCCAGCTATATTTATGCCTTAGCTACAGTTTTGTTAATGTAAAATATCGCAGTAATGAATGCATAAAAATGTTCCGTAACTGTATTAAGAAGTATGCGTTGCCGAAGTAATTACCAATCCTATAAGATGGTGCTACATGTCCGCCCTTAATGTGAATCATCTATGTAGTCTGTTGTTAATAAACATGAACATTTCAGCAAGACATCGTAATGAACAAATCTGTGCTTTTACAAATGTGGTATTTTATGTGGGCAAGCAGTTGTAAATATTTTTCAGTAAGATAAACTGTACTAAAATACGAATACTTGTGTTAAACTATTTGTAACATCGATACAATGAATACAATTTCCCTCTCTCATGGCAACCCGTATTGTATCAGTAAGACTTAGGGTGTAGACTCGAAACCTCCAATCCAGACAAAATTATCGTACAGCAATCCTCCGGGACCAACCGGCATACGCCCATTCTTCCTTCTACAGCAAAGTCGGAGGAACAGGACCACGGCCCCTCGGTCCAGGACAGCTCTTCCCTTGTCACTTCCGGATCCCTTCGTAGTTCATAAAACAGTCCTTTTTTATGCCTCTCACTGTATTTATGCCCAGTTTCCTCGCGCTAATACACAGTTCAAATGTTCGTTGTGTATCAATCCTCCACTGTACTGCACTGAATAAAAGTCTCTGAACATTCATTTATCCTAAACGAATATACCCTCATGAATATTAAAATTAATTTAAGACGAACCGCCTATAACAAATCCAAATACTGATTAAAACGTAAAAATTATTCAACTGTTTTTTAAGTTCTGTTCCCGTAACATGGAGAAAATCTATATGTTACAATGCGTTGATTTGGTAGTCTCACAGATATCCTGACGATATCCCTGGGATATTTTAGGATATCCATAGGACATGCTGGATAGCCTAAGTAGATATTCTCCGGGTATCCCTTGGATGTCCCTGTGGTGTGTGGGTAATGACAGACTTATGTCCCGCAACACAACTGCCACATGCTGAATGTGTATTGTCGAATGTAATATCTCTTGCCTTAAAACAAGACTACGCTTCGCTACTGATTAATTACAGTCACCGACTTTGAGACCTCCGTTTTTTTTTCCTTTACAAGAAAATTGTGAGTTCGAAGGAATAGTCGTTTCGTTTGCTTCAATTTGGCGAAGAATTGATGCACTGTTAAGTGCAACGTGAATTCCGCCGCCAGGTTACGAAAGACCCACACCGTCGTAAAAATACTTACCAATGTAAATAAAGTTCTAAGTAGTTGGTTGTACATGCAAAAGGAAAGACACTGGTCGTCCTCGTACGTTAGATGATAGTGCTGAGCCTATAAGATCTGCATTCAATCGGATACCTGTGAATTTCATAAAACCGAGCAAGCGTTTAAATTTGGAATACGTCATACAGAAGTATGACGTCATTTTTACGACTTGCGCATACAAAAAAACATGCTTTGCATCCTGGTGAAAATGAAATAAGGTACGAATTTGGTGCAGTCAAAATATTCGTGTAACTAAGGAAGTACTTTCCTTTCATAAATACCATTTTGATTAAACTTATATTTATACGTTATTGAATAAAACAATATTTGAAATTAAAAACTATAAACATAATTCCTTTACTACCGATCGCCTACGAAAACTAGGCTCTTACGTGAACGTCTTTGAATTGGTTTAAAAAATAATCTCACATTTCGTGCGCAGTGCGTCAACAACCGTGCTGCGAAAGCAAGCAGTCGCGTCGGAAATATTTTTACCGTGTCGTTGTTCCATTGTCGAATCTTGTTCGTCGGGGCTATGCGAGTCCAGATACTCCAACTGGTGTGGTTTATTATTTCGGGTTTGTGACGTATTACTGTGGATTATCCTTTTCATGTAGTATATTTATTATACGTCGTCTTTTCTATACATTCAGATGCTAACATGCACAGCAACTACTTAAAATTTTACCTGTATATATGTTTCTCTAAAACATTAATCTTATTTTATAATGGTTTTAATTAAATTTTACTTTATTTGCGACTTATTTTTACAGTGGCGAAGTTAAGGTGTAACCACCTTGTCTTATACTTAACCACAAGTTAGTTTAGCCAATTTTTAAATGAAGAAACAGACTCACGCTGTCTGGTTTTCTCATCGAGTACATTCCAAGCAGGCGCAGTGGCCACCGAAAATGATTTTGAATATTTACTGGTTCTATGCCTTGGTATTAGTAAAACCATATACTCATATAACTAGAAAAAAATTTCCCAGATTCTGATTTAATTTTGTATTTTGATATTTCATCATCTAATTGTCTCAGTGAGTGCGTGAAAATATTTTGGTCAGCACACAATTACGCGTTTTTAGCCGAGGGGAGGGGGTGGGTGAAAACGAGCATAGTATTGTGAGGCGCCGGAATGTAGGGTCGAGGGAAAACGGGAGATCCCAGAGAAAGCCAGCTGAACAAGATACCTACCGGCACAATTCACTCGTGTGAAGATCTGTGTCTAACGCTACCAGGAGGAATAGAAAGTAGGCTGTACTGCATAAACTCAGCCATTTAGTAAGATAGCGAGCTGTAGATATTATTCGTTCATTTGTATTCTGAAAGCTACGTAATCCATATTTTGACCGCACATCTGACAAACCTGGATTTTATTAGAATATATTGTTGTCGAACAACAATTGTGGAAGAATGAACAATTTAACTGTAATAAATGTTCGTATCGTGTTTCTGCATCTACGAGACCAATAATAACTGAACTTTATATTTGACAGTTGAAAAGCTGTGATTTTAGTATTGTTTATACCCATACGTCAGCCATTTTGAAACGTTCCCTGACATTTACTATTATTTGTATTTGTTACTTTGAAACCTCTTGTAACAGTTTAACCAAATTTCGAACTTTTAAAAATAACCATGTAAGCATTGATTTCTGAAGTATTATCTTACATTGATCTGACATTTTCAGACAGAGCAATGCATGAGTAATTGAACATGTAATTTCACATTTCTGATTGTATTTTACTAGTTTAAACACAATGTTATAGGTTTGTTGGTCTTTGAAATATAGGTATTATATTAATAGTGTTTACTGATTTAGTCTCACAATTTTCTCGATTTTGGAAGGTAACATACGAACAAATTACCGCTTTATATTTCGCGAACTCTTCAACGATTTCATACCAAAATGTAAATCCAGTTAAAATATGATAAATACAGTTTCTTTCCGTTTTAAATGAAACTTCTAATAGCAGTTTTGTGACTTACTAGGTAAATTTTCCCCAGTATTGAGGAAAGTAGGCCCGTTAGTTTTGGTGAATACTTTTTGTTACAGTTTCACTGAGCCACCTTGTTTATTAATGTCTTAATGAATAAAACTACTCTGAAATTTTCATAAAATTTATTGTCATTTTGTAATTTAATAATTTATAATTACATAACTATTTTTGTATGCGCCTTTATTATCTTTTGCTTTTAAATTTATTGTTAGTGAAAAAATCTCGTGTTAAAATTTACGCAGAAAATTAAATATTTATTACATATGATCACGGAGTAATCAATGAAATTATTAATAGCAATCATGAAATATTTCGCGGTTCTCTGACTTAGCTCAAAGTACTGTAGCTTCTTGAAATCAGTGCCAGAGTTTAAGTGGCATAATTACAAAAAAAAATATTAAATCAGCACTTTAGGAATTACCACAACGAAAGTACTGTCCTAAAAAGGCACGGGGTGTGCAATAAGGGCACTTTATATATTTGTTACGGATAGAAATGGAAATACAATTCCTTCCCGTGTTAGGCCTACACGTAATTCATCAAACGTTAAGTATAGGCATACAACAAACCAGTGCCTAGCAATTGAATAACCAAAAAGAGGTTTATTTTAACCTATGTATCCTGAGAAACACATGAATATCAAATGAAACACTTTTTCCGTTAACCCAATATGTATAAAAATAGCAACCGTTAGGTTTTTTTTAAAAAAGAAACAGTTCCAAGGAATTTGTCGTATGATGCATAGTTTTCGAGATATTCGCAAATAATCAAAGTTAACACGGTTTCAATACACAACAAGCAGGTGCGTAACTGCAGAAAATGTCTTAAGTTGTTTGTTAAAACGTACGTATCCTGAAAAACATGTCAAAGTCAAATGAAAAACTATTTACATTTATCCATTATGCAGAAACGTATAGCAGACATTAGGTTTCACAAAACAGGAAAAAATGTAGATGACTTTGTCATATGATGCATGCGTTTTAAGTCATTTTCAAAGAAAAAAATAAAATGAGAAATGAAATTAACACCAGATTTGTTAAGGTCTACATATAAGTTTCTAAATTTCCACCACGAACTTGCTTTGATAAAGATACATATGTACAATTTCGTGGTGACGCTGTCAGAAAGAATCCCTTGTATTTATGAAAATTTTTAGTTGAAAATAATCACTAACATTTATAGAACTACGAGTACTACTATTTTTTCTAGAAACACATTTCCGTTAATCGTACGGAACTTCTTATGAGTTTACTGAAGATTTTGTACAGCTGCTTAGGGACTGTGTTTGTGAATCATGAAGCACAATAATGAGAAAAGCTTCATCTTTCTAACAGTCTTTAGTGTTTTGAATGAAATCCTATCAAAATTGTTCTACTGCGGAACATTAAATTCATAATGGGCAGTAAATTAATAGTTTTACAAAACTTAATTTTCTTTTAAATGGGACGTTAAATCTGTGACGTACAAATTGAATTTTTGTTGTTGATAGATTTAGGTATCTTAAAATATTCCTCAAGAATGTAAGGGAAAAAATTCAAATTTTTCAAAAGCTTTATTTTTATAGAGTAAAGAAATTTTCACAAAGCCTTATTAATATGTTGTATTTTGTGTTCATTATAAATGTCTACAAATTGTTTTTGTGTAAGTGAAGTTTAATTAAGTAGATGTGAAACGTACAAGGCGCCTGACACATATGCAACTATTATCACACATGTGACTGTACATTTAAGATATACAGTGGCTTTCTTAATGTGCCTACACGTACACGGAGTGATAAACATAACAAAATATTTTATTCCAGTAATATTTCCACAGCGAGAGTAAATTTCTAAGTTTGATAAAAATTTTATGTATTCTCCAATACGTTATTTTAGCAATATGTCTTCCCAGGAAACCAAGATGAAGACGAATGAGAACACAAAAGGAAAACGAATCTTTATCTTTTCTTCGTCTCAGTAACTGAGCTTCCTTACAAATATTGTAAATAATGAGAGTAACTTAACTTTAATAAAACATTAAAACAAACCCGTGTACCCACATTATTACATTGTGGGAAATAGTCGGGTAAATTATACTTAACAGAAAACTGCATTTTTAAACCTATTACCTGTATAGCAGCCTAACCACACATTTGGTTATAAAGTTGCGAACTATAATTCCAACTTTTTATATTTGTGTTGACTTAAAAATATACATACGTACTTTTATAAAACTTAGGAGAGTTGACATACTCTGTAAATTTTTGTGTAAGAATTACTAAGATTGTTTATATACTTTCATAAATCTTCGTGATAATAGAATGGTTTTCCTTGTAATGTAATTTGTTCGAAAAGTTACAAGAAGTTTTTTTAGCGGGGAACGAAAATTACAGGTTTGTCGGAAATTGTTACAACGATATAATCAAATGACAACCTTTAGTATGCATTTTGTTACAGTAAAGTGAACTTAACGAATAAACGCTGTGCCGCAAAACTAATACTGTTTAAAAACTTAAACTGCACCCTGAAGATGCAAGTCAATGAACTGGTGTGCTTTCTTCTCGCCGACAACTCATCTGTATGAGACATTCAGCGGTGATCCTATCATTCTATGACGAAGTGTTTAAAATAAGGTGTTTTGTAGAGTTATATCTTTTAAAAGTTTCTGGTCCAAGAGTTTCATACTAAAAAGTACTGCAAAACCCCCTTCATTGCCGTTTTCGGTGGTGCAAAAGTGAACTTGAAGATAAATGCAGGACCTGAACTGAGTATACACACGTGCGACATTCTTTGACTGTTATTCCGAAGCAGGTATCAACTACGCACGATCTTTGAATGAACTGTGCAATTGAAGTGTATTACAGGATTCAGTTTCTTGGACATACTCCACTGCGATATAGATGACTGTCAAAGAAAACTGAAGGTAGTAGAAAAACATAAATAAGCTGAGCATGCTTTAGTCAACAGGATACACACACAACATAACATTCCATGAATGGAATCGGGCCAAATAAAACCAAGGTCAAACAGATAAGAAAAAGAAGATAAATCATAAAAATAAAAAAATCTGAAGAAAAACTTAAGTCGCCACTAAGGCAGACAACCAAGTTTTGAGGGACAAACAGAAAAAATATGTATGACCCATAAAATAAATACGACACACCAATAAGGCGAAACAAAACCAGTATTATTTCAGACACGAATAGGAAACAACAAGCGACACAACGATGAGACGAAACAAAACACAATAGTTTTCCAGACAGACAGTAAAATGACGTCTCGGGAACTGGAATCTGATCTCGTTATCAGGCAGTCGGGGTTGCTTTTATTTATTTGATTTATTATCTGTGGCAATATATTCATTGCAGATCAATGTAAATAATATTTAGTAATTAAGAGTATATTGGATTAGGGAAAAGCGTAGAAATAAATTGATGTTTTCAGTGTTTATTTATCTATCACGCACTCTTAAAGTCCCATAGGTAAAAGGATAATAGTGAATCACTGCACGCCAGTTGAGTGACTTGAGTGGAGAGGCTATAATGCTTTACACACATCGTAAAACGGCAAACTTACCACTCCTTCCTCTCACACACAAACGCAACCTATCTACGGAGGCCACTTAAGGGGATGGAGTGCCAAAGCAGAGAGTTTGCACAATTTTCAACATAACATTTTCCCCCTCACTTATTATAGATATCAAGGCTCGACAATCCGTAGATTACGCTTTTGTACACCTTTTGTTTTACAACATAGTCACATACTTTCTTATTTTTTGAGCTCTGATGACATACAGGAAAAATGTCTCTTTTTCTTATCTGCCATCACTGTTCCAAAAATAAGACAGTCTGTGACTATGTAGTAATGTAATAGTTGTACAAAAGTATCATTTCCGGATTATCGAACCTTGATTTTTTATAATAAGCGAGGGAAAAAATCCATGTGGAAAATAGAGAAAAATCACTGCCTTGGCGCACCAATACCCTTAAGGCCATTATCCATCATTTATATTGCTTTCACGATATTTATTTTTTCTTTCTTTCCAAACGAGAGCAGCTATAGAATACCTTCTAAACAGTATTGTTTAAAATTATTAATCACTGTGTAGTCTTTATCCTACACAAATTTATGCAGTTTTGGTTAATTACTTTATTATTGTGAAATTACTTAAATCCATAGTTATTTGAAACCATTGTGTCTTTTGAATTGGGAAAATAAGTTAATATAGTACACTCTGATTTTATCAACACTGTATAACTGATTTACGATGTCTACTGTTCTTTAGGATTTAAAAAAAAACTATTTTATAAAAGTAGTAGAAATGTTAGATCACGGCCTTAAACTGTAGTCTTAATCAGAGCAACGATATGTGAACTATAAGGTAAGCAAGAAATAATAGATTCATGTATTTAGTACAACGACTTTTCTGATCTATATAATTGCCCTTATAATAATGTGACAATTCTTAATGCTATGGTTGGTAATAAATTGTCTCATTTTATACGAGATTTTCTGAATTCAAGAGCTAAATGAATCATCCTGCATGGAAATCGAGACGCCATAATTCCCGTATTTGAGAAATTTTATGAGCAATAATAAAATAATTCCAGAATGATGAATAACTCCTACGTGAAGTAAAAACATTGGCTAAATAAGACAGTTTCTATACTATGTATGCAACAGATATTTTGCTGTCATAACTGCAAGTTTTGAAATTGAATTGTGTACATAATACTGACATTTTTGTTTTTAACTTTTCAATTTTCTGTCAGTGACAGGTTTTCTTCATCGTTTTGCTACGGTCCTCTTTTTGCTACACAGTTTAATTGAGTTAAGGAATGAGAATTAATAACTCAAGCAAATATAATTAGACCAGTCTCGCGTACCGCCACGCGCCGCTCGCTGGGGTGGAGAGAGTTGTAATACCGCTGCAATTAATACTATTATATACGCGACACCTACGCTTGTCCTTGAAAATATTTTACTTATGTGTTTTATTGAAATAATTCGACGAAGTGACCGGATAGGACGCCAACAGCTCATTCCGCGCTCAACTTTACTCCTCCTCTCTCCTTTTAAAATCCTGACAACTGTCACATCTTAACTTTTGGCGGGAAAATGTCCCCAGTATACGATAACCCTTGGACGTGCTTTCCAGCCAATGGAGATCCTGGGCAACCTAACTCAGCCCCTCGTGAGCTAAATGTCGCGCTTCCCTTTGACCGTTATTTATTTGATTGTCAAAGCTTAATTTTTTCACATTTGTTGACATACTTTTGATTACTAAATATTATTTACATTGATCTGCAATAAATATACCTACAAAGATAATTAATCAAATAAATAAAAGCAACCCCGACTGCCAGGTTGTTACAGATTTCCTTTGGCAGAGGGGAATGACTGGAAAGAGGCCCAAGCCTTTTGTGACGGCAGATTATCTTCTCTCCTGTCTTCAAGACACTTCATTTCCATTTACTATTACTAAACTAATCCTGAAATACTTAAATCTAATAAGACAGCTGAACTACCATTATTTTCATTACCACAGAGTCAAAACGGTTAATTTGACACTCGACAGCACGAGGTATCTACGATTACAAATGCCTTTTTTTATTTACAGAAATGTTTAGACTAAGATTTATAAAAGTTCCACTTTGGCCCTTCACAATTTCACTAGAGGTCAAATCCGGGGCCGCGGTGGCGGGGAGGGGGGGCAGTCCTCTCGCCTCCCACCAAGGCGATCCGGGTTCGATTCCTGGCGGGGTCGGTCCCCAGATTTTCGCATGTGGGAATCGTGCCGGACAATGCCGCTGGTCGGCGGGTTTTCTCGGGGATCTCCCGTTTCCCCTGCTCCTTCGTTCCAGTATTGCTCCGTACTCGCATCATATGACACCCCACCAGAGCTAAAGACCTCGATGTTAAGCGCTGACCAAAACTCTTCACTAGTAGTCAAATGTCGTGAATCGATTTAGCATAAATGTCCGTTATAGTAAATCTGATAAGTTGGCAACCATACTTATTGCTGAGAAAACATCGGATATATGTAAGCACCCAATGTCAGGCTCTGGACACATATATCGTGTTTTATCTGGCTGCTGTGCAAAGTGTTGCATACTCACCACAATCTCGCGCTTTCATACGAAATTATTGATACGTAAGTGACTTTCTGTCGTACTTGTTGCAATTCCCGCAATATTGCTGATTCATGAAGCTCGAACACATCTGCCGGCCTCATTGGCATAGTTGGCTAGGCGCCGGTCTATGGTGCGAGAGGTCCGGGGTTCGAATTCTGGCTGGGGCATGGCTGTTGTGTCGTACCTTTACCTCAGTTCACCGCTATTTTAATGACCATATTTTTATTATTTATTTGTACCAGATTTTTTTTCCCTATTTTAGACACAAAATGTGACTCAATTTGGCTCTTATGAAATTTATAGTTTTTTTTCTGTTTTAAGGACTACGCTAAAACCAACTGACGTACCGAAGTGAAAAAAAAATTCACAGTAGATAAGACATCGCAGGCTACAACGTCACGTCTATAAAAGCAAAGAATATTTTTTGGTGTATTTAGTTAAAAATGCTAAAATTTAAAATACAAATTTAAAAAAATTCAATAATTTTTTTAAGTACAAAAGTATTTTATTTTTTGGTTTAACTTAGCTGAATTTGTAGTCTATCAAATCGTTATTCACTCCGAATTTTTTTCAGTTTGGTAAATGAGTTGGTTTAAGTGTTGTCCTTAAAACCGAAACATGCAAAGTTTGGCTTTAACGAGCCACTACGCAAAAACTATGCAAAATAAAACAATTTTATAAGAAAAAAATAGTCACATTTTGTGTCTAAAACAAGAAAAAAATAACTGGTACAAATATAAAATTGGTGATGAAAAGATAGCAGGTTGTCTTCTTCTGTATTGTTTTCGTTGTGCTGTCTCGCCTACAATCTTTTCTGTCGCTGTGTTCATTTGTGTTGTGCTCGTCGTTTTGTCCATCATCGTTGTCCTGTTCATATACTCTGTTCTGTCTATTTTTTTGTTTTTGTTAGTCTCTATGATCATATACTGACTATATTCCTATTCTGGAATTATTTATGTGTGTGTTGACAACGACCATATCTGGTCTTATTTAATTAAATATTTCGTACTTTTGTTGCATTTTTGATTTTCTTTGTATTTTTTTGTTTTTGTGGGTTTATCTGCGACTTGGAAACATTTGCAAGCAGTGCCGTATATCCGTGAACACTCATCTTGTAGAAACATTAAGATGCAAACGATGATATATATATATATATATATATATATATATATATATATATATATATATATATATATATATGTGTGTGTGTGTGTGTGTGTGTGTTAAAACTGCATGAACGAATTTTTGATCTATGTATAAATTTTAGTTAAAAAAATATTTTCTAAACCACTATAAATCTGTGCCTCTTAGCCCGAAGGCCTTCGAAGATATGACGCTATACCACGCAGTGAACTTCAGCTAACAGAGAGTTGGAGCCACCCAACCCCTTGGCGGAACTCTGAACTGTGCCTCCGACCACCTTCCAAAGTAGTAGCATAGCCTAGCGAGAGAGCCCTTGGGAACCCTTCCCAGGTTCTCATCCTCAGTTATGCCCCTCGACTGTGTTCATCAGCTCAGCCTCCTCTCGGTTTGAGTCGGGGCTTATCTAACCCATAACAGACTCACCAGACCTGCTTGTACGCACTACAAGCTACACTACAAAAAATACGAAACTGACAGTTATTTAGAGTAGGGTAAACTGACCATATATAGTAATATACCTTAATATCGTGATAAACCACTTTGCAGTCTTCACAAAATTTGGAAGAATCCGTACACATAGTTCACTAGGTTACCAACACAGATCAGATATTTGTAGTTTCAGTAATAAAGGACCAATTAATCAAACATATAATCACTATTTAAATGTTTAATGCATTTCTGGTACTGAAGTCCAAAGCCTTAGTATCACGAAGTAGGTTAGATTTTCCCTACTTGGTAAGAATATAAAATAATGGAAAAATTCCCGCTGGGTAGATTTAATCCAGTGGGTTGGTAGTGGTGTACTTAATGAAAGAAAAGTGGAACATTATGTTGTGTCGTCAAGGGGGTAGGTGGAGGTACGATAGGAAGTGTCACGGAAATCTGTTAGGATTCCGAGGCGAGAGAGAAAAGGGTGCTCTACCCTGGCAAATAAACTCCCGTGCGTATTACTCAGCCGCGGGCAACGCGTCGGCAGGGAAAACAAATTACCAGATGGAAAGAGAAAAAAAAAATTCTCATTACCCACGAGGGAGTTGTCACCTGGCAGTGATGCTTCTAGAAGCTGTTTTCTCTCTTGAGAGCATCCGGGGACACGACCGTTGTCTTCCCGCTGTACTGCTATTATTATATGCACAAACTAGTGCCGAAAATATACATGTTGGTTAGAAGGAAATGTTACGATGGAATCAGTGATTCACTCTTTATTTTGGACAGAAAAAACAGCAGAAAATATCGTACGCAAATTAGCTAGGGAATGATCGTTTCACCGGTTGTCACGTAAAGGAGCAGATCATTTTCTCATAGAGAGAACACAGTAGTAAAATGTACCACACTTTGACATGCCACAACAAATAAACTATACGTAGGCCTACTGTTTGCACATTTCATTATGTCGCACGCAGGTTCTGTGAGGTGTTTATACAGCATGCGAAACGTCAATCGAAATTCAAACTTCAGCTGTGCTTTTTTTTTTTTTTTTTTTTTTTTTTTTTTTTTTTTTTTTTTTTTTTTTTTTTTTTTTTTGTTCTGT
>PNEQ01083374.1:0-70106 GCA_003012365.1 Medauroidea extradentata | reverse complement strand
TAGATATCATGCTTAGAAACTAAGTTTTGGGGCACCTCACTTGCTAAAAACGGCTTTTTTTAGACTGCAATCACGTGAAAAATGTGTTAACAGGAATTGTAAAAAAAAAAAAAAAAGCGCACTAGACTTACAACGCACTTTCCTTAAATAAAAATAGGGTGTACTCTTAAATTGCAATAGTAAAAAGCCAACTATAGGTGATTCGGAATAAAGTGAGCACTCAAAAATGACCTGATTAATTTCTATTTTCTGCCAGTTTATATCTTTTCGCTGCACGTAAGCAACAACATTGCCACGTGCTTTTATTTACATAGGCTTGTACAATGTTTACATTTGCATCACACTGCTCCGATAAATGTTATTTACATTATCTACTCATTAAATGCACGGGTGCTGAATATATGCTGTACTCTGTAGTAATCTTAGTTATAAATACCTGCGAGTAAACGTCTTATAACACCGGTTTCTCTGCGTCTACTCTAACGGCACTGTTTCCCTTACGAATCTCGTAAATGTATGCACAGTGTATTCCAACTTTCAAATTAAAACCGCCACTAAAACACACACGACACACGAAACTCAAGAATTCAAGTTTCTTTCAGCATACTGCAATGAACAACGACGACGCACGTAAAGAGAAACAATAAATAACTTTTTTTATTAATGTGTGAAACAGGGAAAAAAATGCTGTTTCTATTTCCAGATACTCAGGCTGGCGATCATAAAACATTACTAATGACTTCACATAATTTAGCAATTATATTCATAAACAGTCACTTCTAATACTTTTGAATGTGTTTATCAGAAACCCATATTCATTGCACAACGGACAAACAAACTGAATGACGCAATTTGCTTCCAAGCGAAGCGGCGAAAACATAACTCTGATGCCATCTGTCGGTGGAATTTTAAACTACCTCTGTGGCGCGAAGCATTAGCGGCGTGTGCCAACGACAATCGACTCGGTTGCGTCGCTTTGTGCTGGCGCTAATTAAATAAAATTACACAGTCAGTCGGTATGTCAGTAAGAACTTAAATAAATATTTTAAAGTATATTAAATACAGAGAGGTCGTTTGCATTTGATGTTGTTTCGTTAATGCTGCATTCAAATAAGAAAATACACGTAACTACATGCAGTTATTCGCTACCAACCATACAAACAATAATGTAACTGTTGTTAATGTTGACTTATATGCAGTAACGGCTAGTGATTTTTTTCAAAGGTTAAATCTTTAGTGCTCACTTAATTCCGAATGACCTATACCAAATTACTGCAAGCTGTTTTCGCGCGTCGCGCATAAAGGCGACACGGTCGTTGACACACAAGTAAGTCTAGACCTTATTGCTCCCTTGCTTCCCTACCTCAAAAGCGGCTTCTAACGCCTGCTGTACAGGGCTTTTAATGGGGAGTGTTAGACAATTTTACTGTATTTTCAGTGTTTGAACTCTAACATTTATTCGTATTGTATTATCAAAATTTTCTCTTCGACAAAGAATAGACTATATATTTTGGTAAACTGCTTGATACAAATAATAATGGAATCTTTCATTAATTTGTCATGCCGAGTCAATGTAAGAGAATTCTTGAAAGTTAACCTATAATTCTCTTGGAATGATTCTGCGTGAAAAATTAATGAAGGATTCCATTATTATTTATGTAAAGCAGTTTACCAAGGATGTATCGTATGCTTTGTCGAAGATAAATTTTTGATAATATACTTTAAATAAATGTTATGACTTAAAAACTAAAATTACAATAAAATTGTCTAACACTACCCCTTAATAGTAGTTGGTATATGGCCAGAGTTTCTAGCCTGGGCTTCTTGCTCGTCCTTCCTAGGTCGTTACAGTTGAAACATCTCCATCAACGGAACGATGCACCCTTCTGACGTCACCAAGTCTCGCAATAACCCACCCCATCTTCCCGTTCTAAGACTTAGGGGCGTGAAGAGGCATATTTCGCTTCTAACAGCTTCTGTCTCTCAGTCCCTCTCACCCCTCATCACTCTTCCTGCCGTTCGTTGAGGACCAACCGTTCGCTTTTACGAACGCCGCCTGATCTCCGTAGTTTATTCGACCTTAAAGGCAGGGTCGTTCCGCCACTTAATTAACTGAGGACTTCGTTATATGAGCGCAGTAGTGTCCTTGTATATAAGGACGAGACTAACAGACGATAGAAGGGTTAATCTTCCTGAACAGAGCTTATACCACAACTCTTCACTAACGAATTGCTTATCTTTAGCTCATTTCAAGACATACAGACAATCCCAGAACCCAAGGTCAAGCAGTGACCTTTAATGAAAATGAAGATGGAAATGTCAGATTTACTTCCTACAAAATTCTGTAACTCTGTGTGTGCTGGTGACTGCATCACTGCTGGTAATCTTTTTAGTACCGGATAAAAATTTCTAAGGGAATAGAATAATCCCTTAAACTAAGACTGCTCTGCACCGAAAAATTCGTAATTTTATGACTGCGCCAAACACACTGACCAACTGTTACACAATACATTTATAGTAATGTCACACAAATGAAACATTTGTCGACTTAGTTACACAAAGTAAAAACTATTCAAGCGAATAGAATATAATAAAATAAAATAACGAAAACATTTTTTGCATTTAAAAATAATCTTGAATGTACTTAAATGTGTGTGTGTGTCTATATATATATATATATATATATATATATATATATATATATATATATATATATATATATCTTTGAGTAGCTGTATTTAAAAAAATTAGCGATGTTTACGTGAAATGGAAAATGTGTCATTTTTGCAGTTTAAGGCTCTTTGGTTTCTACTGTCCTTTAGTTAGTAATTTTTTTAAACACAAACGAGAGCAGCTATCACAAATCTGTCTGTCAATTTTGTTTAAAATTGTTTCTGCCGTGATAGCTAAATTTTTTCAAAGCAAGAAATTATACGGTTTTGACTAAAAAGTCAATTAACCAAAATTTCGTTTATTGCATAATTAAATATAATAATAGTATTTACTACCTTTAAAAAACCACCCAACATGTATAAGACGATTTAAAACAGAACTACCATACAGTTTTTTGATATCTGTGGCGTTTAGGAGTAAAAATTTATATGCTAAAAAATTGAAACCATAGAGCATGGCCTTAATATGTTTATTTTCACTCAAAATTATTTAATTCGTGTTGCTTGAGTAGTTTTTACTTTGGGTAAGTAGCGGTAATAAAAAATCGCAACTTTGACACGCCCTTTCCCGAAAATTTTGGAACGGAAAAATATTTAATTTAGTTGTGGGAAATTGCTATTAATGTAACTGCAAGAGTTTGACAGTGTTTGGTACAGTTGAAAAATTACGAATTTTTCGGTGCAGAACGCCATTGAAACTTTAAAAACGTTCGTACAAAAAAGTAGAAATATGGTCAGGTGTCACAGAGCGTAGTCTAAAGGTAAAATTGTAATTTTTAATGTTTCAGTTCATGCGTGTCATGGATATTCAGAGTCCATATCATAACCTTGTAAATTTCAAATCCTAAATGGAACTAAAAAAAACACCGTATGGCCTGTTATCTTCAGAATGTATATTTGTACAGAACATTTATTTATTTACCTACATCCAATAGGTCCCAAAGAGCCAGGACTCGCTAGAGAGACAGTTTCACAAAAGTTTTGGCAGCCACATCAGCCTTCTTTTGCAATCCAACAGAAATTTGCAATTATTTACAGCTATAAACAAAGAAAAAAATACATTGCTTGCCATCAAATGCACTATTGAATACACATTCTTCATTAAATGCTCCAATCCTAACATGAAATATCAATTTGATTTTCAAAATATTGTCTTACCGCTTGTGAGTATTGGCGAGTACTACATAGAGATGTATCAAACCATTCTCTTCTTGTACTGTACATCTCCGTGGCATGATCAGTTCCACGTACGCACCAAGGACGACTGGCTTGTATCCGTCCCCCTCCACCAATCAGAGTCTGGTGCTCGCCTTACGCTTCTGTGATACCTCTACTTGATAACCTCTCTATTCCAATTCAACCTGAAATCTCCTCGTGGGGGCCACTGGATCTTAGAACTAACGCAGGCTCTGTCGTGCTGGCCATATGCATCCTGGCCTCCTCTGGGTTGAAGCAGGGGTATCTACTAACATGTCGGTTTCTCCCACAGATGACATCAAGGCGAAATAAAGAGGTGGAGGGTTGGACTTCCTAGCTCTCAGGCCTTTAAGGCCCAAAATTCTGGGTTTCAGCGCAAATAAATTTGGATAATGGAATGACGGCCCAAGGTGTGAGTACACACCGAACTGAACCAAGTATGGGTCAGGGTTGGAAACCCATCAGTGTCATAAAAATTAGGCAGTACTTACGAAAGACCAGGTTGCCGCACCGGAGGTCTTCTTTCGTGCCTGGTCTGGGTTGGACTTGTGGTGATAGTGGTTGCCCATATGCTGGGCAGACACGGGGAGGACTACTGCTCTATGATGGGTCGACGAGCTGGTTGTGTACGTTCCCGGGAGCAGGCCCAGTGAGTCTGCTATGAGGGTGGCTAGTGCCCCAGACTCCAACCAAGAGGTGGTTGAGTAGAGGGTCTCAGTCAGGAGAGGCAGGAGAGCTGGAGAGTCCTTGAGATGGGTTTCTCTAGGTTCTTCGCATCTGCCAGTGCTCTCCCTTTGGGAGTTGGAGCCGTGGCGCATAGTAGTACTCCGCTTGGGGCTTGAGCGGTCCCTACTTCATGTTAGCCCGATCCACTGAGACTGGAGGGATCGTGATCTCTCTAGCAAAAGTATGTTTTTTTTGTCGGCGCTTTACCTTCTGGCTGCTTAAACTCACTGTGTAACTGCAGCGGCTGGCTTAGGGCCAACACTCCAATTTTCAGTTGCATGCGATTTGGAAGCCGAATGGTAATTTTTAAGGTCATGGAGATTGTTTTATCGTTCTGTTTCTCAGTACTATACGTAACAAGCGAAAAAAAAAGTTTCTCCATGCCCTAAAAATCCCCACTTAGCTTCCAACTCGCATGAGACAGGAGACTCGAGCATAAGCCCTGGTCGAATAACTTATCGACATTGTCGGCGAGGTGTGAGAACGTTCTGAGCGTCGTCACGGCCGGCAATGAAAAGAATCGCGCGGAGAGAAGAGATAGAGTAATTGTGGCGTTTAGCCAGTGCGAGTAAATGATGGACTGGGCTGTGAAGGCGAAGCCAGCGAAGAGCGACGCGGGATCGGCATTACGAAACGACAGTGTAGCGAGTGCGGGCGGCGGTGGATCTGTTGTAGCTAGGTTAGACAGTGCTTTTGTGGATAAAAGACGTACGAACAGGTTGGACTTTTACAGTAGGCTAATAATAGCGTGGCATTTCTGTGTAATCAGAGGGCAGTTTTGAGAGAGAAAAAGAGAAAGAGATGTTTATTACTGTACACACAGAGTAGGAATTATAGATTTCAGGATGACCACTTGGAAATAATATAGTAAAAATGATCTACAGAGTTTTTAAAACATCCAGAGAAGTGTTGTATGACTGTTCTAGAATAGTTAGTAAGGTTTATAATAAATTAAGTAACTTAGTTAAATCTTTTTTATTCATTTTAACGAATCCTCCATTCCTAATGAGCCTGGATGCGCCGAAGACATTAAATTTACTTCCAGAAACGTATACCTTCATTCACAATATATTAACTACAAAAATAGACTACACTATATTGTGAACAAATACCGGTCATGTAGTGCATTGTTGCGAAAACAATTGCTAGAGTTGCGTACGAAGTCAACTGATGACAGAACACTGTGTCCAACTGATTTAAGTTTTATGCTGCGAATATTTAAAAAATTGGGGTTATTATTGTTATTATTATTAATATTATTTCTGCTATGAAGAATATTTTTAGTTGGCAAGAACGAATGTATGTGACGGAAAAATTATACAGCCGTCCGTCAAACATACATAGTAGCAAAACTGTATGACAGCAAAACATTTACAACTTTGAGTTAAAAGAAACTATTACATACATATTTTGTAGTTCCAAAATAAGCCTCTAAATTATTTCCGCACTCTTGTTTTTGTTGCTAGCTCAGAGCTGTTAGGTATTAGTCTCTTAGAGTAGGATTTAGATACAACAAGAAAAATAATTTATGCGTTTAGCTGTAGGTATACCGTCATTTTATTTAACTACAACGTGTTTAGTTACCGTTTTAATTCGGATTGTTCCTACCTCACAGCACTTTGTTCGTTATACAGGATACCGGTAGTTTTGTTCTCTAATCGATATGTTCCTGCTACACTTCACATTGTAGAAACATTCCGGACAGAACCGACAAAGAAACCTGGTAATTTTCCGTCCTATATTAACAAAAGTATGGTACCAACAATAATATTTTCTTTCCAGCGTAGGCTAAGCCATAAGTAGCCGTTAATAATAAATAAATACGCCATAACGTTCCGAGGACAAATTGTTAGCGGCTAGTCTCTAGTAGCCATATGCTCGGTAGACTTCGTCCCAGAATGCCATGCGCTTCTTGTACATGTCCCTGTGCATGCTCAGTTCTAAGTCCAACTGCAGATATCTTCTGTCGTGTGTCCGGGCGGGCAGCCACTGTATCTTCTGTCGGAGAGTCGGGTTCCTGCAAAAACAGCATTGAGTCATTGCGACATTATAAACCTGATAAATGGAATAGTCACACTCTGAATGAGTTTATTCATATTTAAGTGCACTTTAATGTATATATATATATGTATATATATATATATATATATATATATATATATATATTGGTTTTTACGTGTGGTATCTGTTATCTCGATATATTTGAATCGAGTTTGAATCGAGGAAATCTACATTTACAAGAGAAGTAATTTCAGGGTATCTTTCAGAATGACACACTTATTTCAGTTTAAGCTAATAGTAAGGGTAAATTGTCGAGAAATGCAACAAATTATTAAAAATCGTTGCATTTAAAAATTTAACGTTGTATAATTAGTAAGTTTCGTATTACCAGAAAATTTATAAATGTATGTTATCTTAGGCGAAATTTCGTTTTCTGAAGACTTCAAATCGACAATTGTGGTCGAAAATATCCGCTCTTCGTTAAACGATATAACATTCAGTATCATTAAGTTCTAGAAAAAAACATGTGCATTTAAAGACTGATTTTGTTGTGTAATTATTGAATGTATAAATAGTAAAACTTTTTACACGTAACTGCCAATTGCACTGCTAATTGCTGTAAGTCGAACCTATTCGCCGAAGAAAAATAAATTGTTTTATGTGAAATAGTTTCTTCTGTCAAAAAATTTTTATTATTAACCTCCAAATTCAGCTCTTGGCCGTTTTACAATTGATACGTACAATGATTACGTATGATCAGTATGCTTAAAGATAGTTATTTGAAAAATTACAGTTGTACCCTTTTATCAATTTTACATAAACTTGCAGATTATTTGTATTTTAACCATATTTATTTGGATTGAGACAGAAGGGACTTAAGCGACATTTATTAAATCTTAAAAGAATGAGTATAGTTGCAAAAATAATATGACTCTGTTCTGTTAGTTATTTGCAAGCCTTAACAAAATTATCCTAATCGACATTTGATATTACGTTTAGGAATGGGTTTAAGGTACATCTGTAAGCTACTCAATAGCAGTAAGCCTACTCAGTGAGGCAATTTATGAATCTGATTCACTTGAACTTGAGGAGATTACTTGTATCACAATTAAATTCTAGGCGTACAACTAAGAGCAAATTGATGTTCTAGTTGCGCGATTATTCTGTTGATATAACTGGAATTTTTTATATAACACTGCTAAAAGTGATTATGGGTAGCAAAATTATTATTACTACATATTAATAGAACATTATGATTTTAAGTAACTCTTTAAACTCGTATAATTCTGTGTTATCTGAATTTCGCATGTGCGTAAAACTAGATTTTTGACTTGGTAGGTGGGTTTTCTCTGGGCACTCCTATTAGTCCGTCCATGCAACATACCTTCCTTGCTCCATCCTCACCTCACAGCATCATCACCAGCACCAAAGAGCTCTTTGTTTAGTACAGGCCAAATATCTCCACTAGTTTCCTAACACACTAAACACATTCACTTTGCCACAATGAAAATGCTGTTGCTACACAGGAAATTTTAGTTGGAATACGTAGAGGATTTGGCGTTAATATATTTTTTAAATAAACAATAACTGCAGCAATTAATTCTGTTTCAATTAAAAAGGAAAGTAGTAATCTTCTTCGTAAAGTTAATCGAAGATTTTTTTTCAAACAAATTTCATGTGGAAATGAATTATTTTCTTTGCTCCTATGGAAAAACAGTTTTTTTTATTAAACGTAAAGAAATCATCATCAGAAATATGTATTTTAAGATTTTCTCTGCTGTAAAACAAGATTATTTTACTGCAAGCTAGTAAAAATCAAACGTATAATTATTATATTATTTTAAATATACATTATTACAGCACACGAGGATATGGCAGTATTGCACGACTGACATTGAGTAAAGTGTTAAATGGTTTACATAGTTAAAAACTAAAGCATTTTGACCTAAACAGTTGGACCTACATGTAGGCCTACCTTTCCTCCCGACTTAACCTGTATAAATGTCAATCACGTTAGTTTAAAATTATGAATGTATTATTAAGTGGTTACCGCTTAAGGACAGCCACAACGCACTGCGATGCAGTTACAGGAGAAATTTTTGCACGAAATTAGGTTAGTTTTTGCATCTGCAATGAAATTAAAAAATAATAATAAAAAATAAGAAAGGTTAAAATATATTGTTTCGTTGTAAAGATTTAAATCAAGTTGTCATTCTCTTTACTTGGCCTACGTAAAGTTGTTTCTTTTAAATTCTCTAATTTTACTAGAACGCTTAGGCCTATAAACTCGAGCGCAACTAGTGGCAGAAACTGTCCTTTACCAAACTCGTTCAAAATAAATTCGAATATATGCAGTTAATAATAAGTGAGCACTTTTGGAGACCGACTTGTTCAGATATTAATAGAAAATCTACTTGCTGTCTATATAATTTTATTTTCGTGTATGATGAAATCGACAAATTTTGATAATTACTTTCACTGCAGTATTTAAATTAGAAAATGACGGTAAGATTTAAATTATCCGAAAAAAAAATTTAACCAGAATTTCAAAAGTTTTCACATAATCGCGAGCAGCTTATGTGTTGGTAACCTCTAGCAGAACTGGCCTTAAAGTAACGGTATATATAAATATTTACATACATTTTTTAGATTTTTAAACATATAGAAAATGTTACTTTTCATTTAAGGCACAATTTGTGACTAAATTTAGCTTTTATGAAATTTTTTATTAGGTTTTGCATGAAGGCTTGTCAAAGTCAGAATTTGTATGTCACGGTTTTAAGATCTACACTAAAACCAACTGATTTGTCAAACTGAAATAATTCACGCTGAATAACGATGTTGTAGGCTACGAGATCTTCTATACAAAAACAAAAAGTAGAATATTGTTTTATTACAGAAATGTGCTGAAATTTTACGTTAAAGTATAAAAAAATTAGTTTAAAAAAAATCAAAATTTTTATATTCTGTGGTTTTATGACTACAATCCGGTAATACAGTTGGTTTTGTGTCGTTATTAAAACTGTGGCACGCAAAATTTCACTTTGAAGAGGTATAATGCAAAAACTATGACAGAAAAAAAAATTTCACAAGAGCAACAATTAGTCTCAATTTATGCCTAAAAAAAAAGATGATAATTGTTATCTACAGAGCCGTTAAGAAAGGTTCACTCACCCTGACCAGCCAAAGTCGTACCACATCTTCACGAAGTGGTCAGTCACCAGCACGTCTTCTTTGGACGGTTTGTAAGGGAAGTACGGTACATAGAGCAGGAATGGACAGTCGTCAGCGTGGCCGGGACCTACACACAACCAAACCAACAAGTCACGTCGTTTACATTAAGTTCGCACTGTTATTCCTTAAGGATACATTCTCACATAGTCTCTAATAGTCTTTATAAATAATTTCGATTATGTTGCCTGTTTTCTCTAGACGTATCTTAAGGCCTTGTTACGGAGTTTTGCAGTGATTTCTAAAATATTATTTTTATTGCTACCTAATACTCATATCAAAATTTCGCTGCACACTTTTGACACTCATATGTTATAATTTGTAGCTGAATTTTTTGTAGAATTATACTGAACTGTTTTTTAGATTTCATTACCCAAAGTACCACGTTTTTCGTCGTGAAAATAAGCAAAAATGAAGGAAATTATTATTTTTTGCTGGCGAATGGTACATTATTTTAAAAAACGCATCAACAGTATTGTGCATCGTGTGATTGCACATTGACTCAAATTTTTTCAAAACTTTTGGTTAAAAAATATTTGAGTTATTGACACCAGTCTGAAAAAAACTCGGGAACAAGCCCTTAATATACAAAACTAGCATTCCCTCTCGGCTTTGCTCGCGAGTATTATTCATAACTGATAATATTTACTTTAATTGAAAAAACTTCTTTCAACTTTGTACTTCAGTCATTAAGTGTTAGAATGACAAAGCTGCAAGTTGAGCTAACTCTGCAGCAGAATAAGTAGCTATAACTGTCCACACGAAAAGTAGTCTTAAATTTGTCCCTGTCACTAACAGCGACTTCACCTGGGCCTTATTTATAGCCCTGCCAATTTGAGGTTGTGGGGTAGTTATAGACTCTTAAATATAAGATGTTAATCGAATGAAAAACGTCTGATTTATCCTGTCTACAACCATCAGTGAGGGTGCCCTATATTACATAATTTCAATATATTCACTTGACTGGTTAGATAGATATCATGGGTTGACACCCTTTTGGGTGTCGGAATTTCTAAATATTTTAATTTCATATTTTATACATTTGTATAAATATCTAACTGAAGTGGAAATCATGACGGTAGCCCGTTCAGTCGAATCACAATCAATCATATATTAAAAAACACACATGACCCCTGCACTGTACTGAGAGTTCGAAATTCGAAAAATTTAAAATCCATTTTCTGATTATTTTTGAAATCATTATCCTGAAACAAAAATTATTTGTATATCTCGACGGGTTCGATAGATATCGAAGATATATCTAAAACACATTACAGGTCTTTTCACCTCCTTAGAGAGTGAATGCCGAAAAACCCTTTAATCACGTTTCAGAATACTTAGCTGGCTTCCCTCAAAATGACATGGTTCTAGGTCCAACGGTGTGCGCTATGCGATGATAAGTGAGTGAGTGTGTCAGGACACTTCATTTTATAGATTAAGATGAAGTGTACTGACACACTCCCTCTCTCTCACTCACTCATCAACGTACAGCCCAAACCGCTAGACCTAGAGCCATGAAATTTTGAGGGAAGCTTTCCCTTCCCCCGTAGGCCGAAATTCGATAATTAAGGGGGTGAAAGAGGGTGAAATATATTTCCGAAGGAAAGTCGATAGATCTCGAACCCGACGGTCTATCATCGTGATTTTTACTTTAATAGAACACTCATAAAAATGCACATTAGCCAATTTTAGGGTTTTTCGAAATTCAACATTTAAGGGGGTGAAAAGACCTTAAATGTGTTTCCGATTAACTATCGATATCTATCGAATCCTTCTGGATAAAGAGTTGGTACTCACTTCAAAATGTTGCTTACGTTAATACTCAAAAATTTGTTTTTTGGATTTTTTGAAATTTGACCCCCAAGCAGTAAAAAGGGGCAAAATGTGTTTTTTATGAATAGTCTATATCTTTGAAACCCAATTGGCTATCGTGGTGATTTTTACTTAAATTTGTTACGTATACAAATGTATATGACAGGACTCCAAGAAGTTTCGAAATTCTTTAATTAAGGGGGTGAGAATACGGGAAATGTGTTTTCGATTATCCCTCCATATCTATCGGACCAATCGAGATATCGAAGTGCTCTGTGCCTTAAATTGATGCTTTTGTATATATCCCAAGTACCAAAAAAACATATTTTCCGAATTCGGCCCTAAAGAGGTTAAAAAAAAGGATAAAATGTGTTTTCGATTCACAATCGATATATATATATATATATATATATATATATATATATATATATATCGATTCCATTGATTTTTATATAGTGACGTAATTTTGGTTTAATATTGATGCTTACTGAAATACCTGAAAAGTAATTTCAGGAATTTTCGAAATTCGCCACCTAAGGAGGTGAAAAGGGGTGAAAAGTGGTGAAAAGTGTTTTCAATTAATCATCGATATATCTTGAACCCAGCTAGATATGGTCGTGTTTTTCACGTTCAAGAGACATCAGTAAAGTAGTCTAAAATGTGATATAATGGTTTTTCGAAATGCTGTCTCTTACGTGGTGAAAAGACCCTAAGGCTAATGTGTTTCAGATAAATCCTCGATATCTATCGAACCCGTCGAGATATACAGTTAATATTTGTTTCAGGATGATGATTACAAAAATTAATCGCAAAACAGTTTTTAGATTTTTCGAAATTCGAACTCTCAGTTCTGTGCAGGGTCATACGTGTTTTTTAATATATGATCCATTTTGATTCAACTAAACGGGCTACCGTCGTGATTTGCACTTCAATTGGATACTTATACAAATGTATAGGACGTGAAATTAAAGTATTTTGAAAATCGACCCCAAAAGGGTGAAAAAGCGCAAAATTTGTTTTTTTTATCAACCCTTATCTATCTAACCAGTTAGAGATATTAGGTGTTGTTCGCGTCAGAGTGATGCTTACTTAAGAATTTGAAAAGTTATATGTAAGTTTTTTTTTTTTTTTTTTTTACTTTACGAGCTAACTTGATTGTTATGAATAAAACTAAGTTTGTTACTTTCAAGACAAGACGATCCGAAAAGCAAGTACGACCAGCGAGAAATAAATTATACAGGTGTTCACGCTATACAGAAACATATCGAGATGTGGTATTGTACAATTTCTGTGAGCCCAGGACATTAATATTTTATTTTTTGAGTTAAATTTATTTTTAATGAATTGCTTCGACGTTATGTGACGCAGTTGTTTGTAGCTCAGGTCTACATTCCGGGAGGTTCTGGGCTCGAATTCCGTTAAAAGCTGCGTGCGAACGTTCATTTCTGACACACAAAAACTGCAATGCAGATCCAATTAGCGCAATTTGCGTGTAGTCGATTAAAAGGGGTAAAATGGATTATGCAACTCACTTTCCACTTAGGTCTCATAATATTTTATCTTAGTAACCCCAAGGTTGGGGCACCAAATATGTTTCCGCGAAACCTTTTCCCACCAACACTTTCTAATGCCATTAAATTTAAAGTGAATATCTTGAAAATTTCTAATAGAGGACACCCTCACCAATGGTAATGCAAAGGGTAAATTAGACGTTTTTCATTCGATTAACCTCTTACATTTTAGAGACTATAACTACCCCACAACATCAACTTTGCAGTGATATAAATAAGGCCCAGGTGAAGTCGTTAGTGGCAGGGACAAACTTAAGACTGCTTTTCGCATGGACAGCTATAGCTATTTATTCTCCTGCAGATGTAGCTCAACTTTAATTCTAACACTTGATGTCTGAAGTACCAATCTTGTGTACAAAGAGGTTTTTTCAACTAATATAAATATTATCAGTTATGAATAATACTCGCGAGCAAAGCCGCGGAGGACAGCTAGTTATTACATAAAGTTAGGTAATTAGTTAATATGTATATATTGATTTGAAGAAATGGTTAGCTAAAAAGTATAAACTTTTCTTGTGCGTTAACGAAGTTCTGTAAAATCAGGATGTCAGATACAAAAGTTGTCTCTTACAATGTTGATATCTTACCACTGCATGGAACTCGCTTGATTATAGCTCGCCACTGTGGTAAAATGGTTAGAGCTTTGGCCGAGTAGTTATAAGGTAGTGGGTTCGATTCCTAGCAGATTCGAAAAATTTTTTCGGGTTAATAAATAGTGTGTCAAAATCTCGAGAAAATATAAGAAATTAGAATATGTTGTATTTATGGAAAACAGAGTGCTTATAGTTATAAAAAATTCAATTTTTTTTTGCGGAAAACGGATTGTCCGTAATTTGACTGAGAATTCAGTTATGAAGATAAACTGAGCGTCCGTTATTTTACAAAGATTTCAGGATAATTTTTTTGCCTGTACTTTTCCGTAACTTCACTGAAATTTTTTCTAACATTGTACCTACCGGTCTATGTGTTCACTTTCATATATACCGACCTACGTGCATACTTTTCTGAATAACCACAATACCTATGTGTCAATAATAATAGCCGCCTATCTACCAGCGCACCTACCTGACTACCTACGTACTTGCAAACGTACCTACCTACTTATAAGCCTGCATACTTATTTACTTATCTACAGTCTACCATTAGCGTGGAAAATAATATTTTGTGTCAGTCACGTTATGTTTTATTTTTATTGTTGTCCCAGCCTCATATGTTGTTGTATTCATCATTAAAATATTCTGTTGTTTTCATTAGAAAATTATGTTCGTCGAAAGAAAATTTGTGTCCACCACAATATAAATTGACCTGGATCATTCACAGTATTTTTTTCCCTTTCAGGTTAGATGCATGCCTATCTACCTACCTTTGATGGTGCTGTTGTTCTGCAGTGACATCAGGTTTCCGGTGTAAGAGAACAAGTAGGCGTAGAGCGGTGCTTTGACGTTGGCGAGGAACAACGAGGTGCTTCTATGAGAAGGATGAACTACGAAGTTGTCCGACATCAGCTGCGTCAACAAACACGACTGTTAGTCGGAGACGTTGCCATAAAATGCAATCTAGGTAAGGAACTGGAACTTAGTTTACTGGTACTCAGTAGGTAAAACCAGTGGTTTTTGACGAAAATAATTTTGTAACAATGTCGTGTGTGCACCTCTGTTTTTCCGATTCGTGGTCAGTGATTGGAAGATTTTAACTCTCAGCGCTTTGGTATTCTACCTACAAATCGCATATGTGTGGTGTAGCAGTAACATTTTTTGTGATTGGCATAGTCAAATGAGCGAGGCCTCTGAACAAAGACATTCTGCCAATAACCATAAAACAGAGTTGAAGATGTGCCTATAACGCACTCAAACAAATTGTAATTTATTTTCACCAAAAATCATTGGCTCTATGATCAGGGGGCCGAGGTGGCCGATGAGTCAGACCTCTCGCCTCCCACCAAGGCGATCCGGGTTCGATTCGCGTCCGGGTCTGTCCCCGCATGTGATAATCGTGCCGGACGATGCCTCTGGTCGGCAGGTTTTCTCGGGGATCTCCCGTTTCCGCCGCCCATTCATTCTGGCGCCGCTCCATACACACATCATGTCACCCTCACCTGCACTAAAGGCCTCTATGTTAAGCGCGGACCAAAATCTCTTCACTCACTCACTCATTCTATGAATAGTTCAGCTTTGAATTGAGAACACACAGGTAGTAAAAGTTTGAAACGAAACGGTCTCATTTAAAGCGAGTTTGAATATTCAAACACTATCCGAGTGTGGCTGAAGTCGGGCAGGAATTTCAAAATTTTGTATTGTTGTTACATTGTCAGAGATCTAAATCAATTCTACAGACATAATGAACTGTATGTGTGCAAGAACGATATTTATTAGTGTGTCAGTACAATTAATACTTGTATGAAAAACTTACTCAATCTCAATACAGTCACACTATAAATAATCTGTTAACCTAGATGATATGTATCGCAACAATTATCAGTGAAGAGAATGTAATATTATAGCCGAATAACACATTTAGAAGAAAAGTTAGTAAATTATTATTTTATTGAGTACGAAGTATTTTCTGCACTAAAATTTTTACAAAAAAAAAAAAAACATTTAAGGTACCAGATTTTGCTACCCACCTCCTGACTACTAAGAAGTCCAGTTACTTTAACTGTCTGAAACTGATTACCATTATTTTACCAACAATAGTGTAACAGCAAATACCAAAACGAGGTATGAAAATTTGTTACCGATTAAACCACAGTAATACATCCAATGTTGTAAGCCATACGGAAGTTATTTCTCTATTTAGACACGATACATACTTCCTTGAGCAAGCGCAACTGTACACTTCTTTTCAGTAAGTTGTAGAAATTATTTTTAGTACCTATGCGATAACTACAGTGCTAAAGTTAAGTATTTTTACTGTAGTTCGTGAGAAAGTTTTGTTTGCCAAGTATCATTCGGCAACAAATTTGGATGTTGGTTTCTTAAGTTCACTCATTCCAAGTTAAAGAATCACTAGAAATACAACGGGCTTCACGAGTCATTGCATTAATTAGTTGATTTATACATTACTAATTTATTTATTTCATTTTGTTGTAGTCAGAATTTTTACTGTTTCAACCCTGGGATGACGCTATGCAATACGGAGTGAGACACAATGAGAATGCATTCATGCATAATACACATATATACGTATATATACATACGTCTACATATATGTATATATATATTGAACACTATATATTAATATTTGTTATTCTTACGTCGGTCAACTGCTGCAGTGTGTTGAAACCGACTTTCTTCCTCCCAAAGTAGAACTTCTTTATCTTCTCTGCCAATCCAACAGATTCAGGCGTTCCTTTGGCCAGATTTAAATATGGAGGCACGAACTGTTCAAAATTGTTGTTGAAGTCAGCGAAAATATTTTCATTGAAGACTGAAAAACGCAGATAAAACAATAATTAGTATTCTCTAAAATAATTCGTATAATAATTCTGGTTACGAAAAATAAAGTTTTTCATCACCTCTCAAGCATGATAAACATTTACATAAAATAAGTCTTAGAGATTTCAGTGTGGGTTGAACTAATCGTGTTTACCTGCTCAGAGAGCGGAAGATGTGAGATGAGGATGAAGCAGTGGCGGAATGAAGACAGTAAGGAAGTGGAACTGCCCTGAGAAACCTCCCCTCAACACACTCATTCATTGCATGCTTTAATCAAATTGTGGACCTCAACGATGAGAGACTAGTAGCTGTAGCTAATCCATTAAGATGTTACATCACAGGAAAACATTATCAGTTACTAGTGTCAATTTCATTGGTGAGCACTGAACTCATTGATGGTACGTCAGTGTTTTTCAGCAGTAACGAAACCATATGAGAATTCGGTTAATATTTCGTTATTGACAGCTATCTGAGTGTTTTGTACGATTGGCGGTGACGATCAACGCAAATAAAGGAAAACTCACCCGTGAACACATATTTTACTAGAAAATACAGTTTCGTATTATGCCATAAGCATATTTTAATTTATGAATAAATTTGTTTCTCAGAATTAAGGAATACCGCACATTCTTAAAAAAAAAAAAAAAAAAAAAAAAAAACAATTTTTCGTTGAAAGCTTTGCTAAACTTTCTCAACGAATATCTTCCTTCATGTACGTACAAGGCATCATCATTATTATTTTGAATATCTATAATCGTTTCTAGAGAACAGATGTTTTGAACCTCGCGTCAATGTCTGTTTTCCTGGCGATACACGTCATCCCAAGTTCCAGTATCATCAGTAGTAGCCTCACACGATGAGTCAGCCGTTAATCATAGTTGCTAACCATCAGTGGTCGCCAGCAGCTGGATGTCACTGAAATACGGCGAAGAAAGCAAAATATATATTTTCGTGAGTTCTCTGTTTGCCAGATGTCGCATTGCGGGCAACCCCCTCAAGTAACATAACCAACATATACATAACTAAAAACATTTCATTATTGGAAACCTAAATTTTGCATAAATTTAACGGCCATGTGAGTTTCTAAACACTTTAACTGAGGTCTGTACAACTTGAAGGCTTTCTGTAAAACGCTTGTCTCTCTGAGATAAGGAATGAATTCTCGAATTCTTAATTTAATGCGTCGGTTCCAATCTCATTGTATTCGCGGGAGGAAGAGATTCTGTTTTTCCTGTTGTAATTATGTGTAGGGCCTATTTATAATAAGTTGCGAATTTCAGGGAGTAGCTCTTATTTAAGGAGGATCAGTATCTGCCATCTTGGAATTCTTCATTTTTCGCTATAAGTTTCATCCAGTGAGATTAATTTAAAATTTCCCGTCTGTCATGGCGCAGAAAATACCTTTTGAAGCGCAACCAAACTGTCACACATTCAGTACCTTTCTTAGTTTTTGAATAGTAACTTTTCGGAGGAGGAAAAACATTTTTACGTATGTTGTAGATATAGTGTAAGCAATAGTATTGTAGCAATGCCAACTGTATACACTGTAAGAAACTATTTCTTCTGCCTTGTCTAAGCATAAAACATTATAGTAAATTTGAAGGCCACATTTAATTTATAAGTTTCATTATTTAAAAATGGTGAGTACTGATCCCCTTCAACATATATGCTTCAATAATTGCTTTGGTTTCTTTTCATAAGATTTGATTAGTTTCACGCCTAGATTGGCAGTCTACGTGTTATCTGAAAGCTTAATTTTTCGTTGTAGTAATTGTTTTTTCCCATTACTTACTTATCATTTGAGAAACCGTGTTATTACTGACTGTGGTTAGCCAACTTTTAAGAATTTTAGTGTGGAAAATCTTATTGATGTAAGTGCCAAACGAGACCAAATTGAGATTCTTAAATCAAAATGAACTATATGTCAGTGTCAATGTCATAATATAAGAGCTTCGGTCCCAATCACTTTCCTAACTGTTTTTACCGGCGTTAAAAGATGGCACATTCACCATACGCGAATATATACTATTGCAGCGCTTTTTTTCCCTTTACTCGAATAAATATTTTTGGCACTAAGGTCATTTAGAATTTCCGCTCTACAATTGTCAAAAATACACTACCCATACACAGTTAAAAAAAGTGAGATTAACGTGACAAACAATGTTTCCACAAAACAGCTTAATTGTACCAACTTAAGCTTCCTGAACAGTTAACATTAATTGCAAACTTGCATGTATCATTTGTCTTCATCTCCTGGGAGGTAACTCCGACGATGTAGGGCACAGGGTTGATACGACCGGTCCTCAGAAGATTCTCTGGAGTGTCTGGCAGGAACACCTCATCTCCCTCCTGCACTCTGGCGTCCACAACTGGGAACTGACTTAAAGCCACTGTAGTATTATCCTGTGGGTCAAGCGATATCAAAATCATCGCTAAAAACACTTGAAGATCCTAACTAAATTTGCTTTATTTTACTGTCTTTTAAGATAAAATGTAGAGAAATTTTGCTGCCTCTTACGTGGCCATTCAAGTGCGAATTAAAATGTGTTGTCAAAAAATGCCGTTTAGGTTCGGTTTCAGTATCCATATTGATTTTTTTTTACTTTATTGGAATTCTGAGAAGATAATTGTTAAATATGCAATTATACCTCAAATTTTAATTACATTTCGCTACAGTACAGATCTTGCGATTTAGCCGTTAACTTATAACAACGCTGAAATTTGTCGGGTAAATTATGAATATAAAAAAATTGCCATACAAATTGCGGCGTAATTATAAGTTAAAAGCCAAATCGCAAGGCCTGTACTGTAGCGAAATGTAATTAAAATTTGAGGTATAATCGCATATTTAACATTTTTCTTTTCAGAATTAAAAAAAGGGGAAAATAATAAAATTCAATATGGCGACTGAAACCGAGCCTTAACTGAGCGAAATGGCACAACGGTAACACGTTGGACTTGCATTCGGGAGGAACCGGGTTCGATTCCCGGCTCCGGCCACACTGATTTCGGTTTACCATGGTTCCCCAAAATCGCTTCAGGCCACGGCCGTAGAAGAACAGGTCTGAACACTCGCCTGGATATTTGACCCCTTGTTGTTTAGCTGTAGTTCGCCAAGTTACCGAGGATATTGTGTTTTATTGACGCTTCAGTTAGGGCGGTCGGACTAAACTCCGCCCACTTCCTTTCCGCTAAGATAAACAATTTATCAAACGTATTGTTCATCTGTTTATGAAATACTTTCTTCGCTCACAAATTTAAGAAAAGGCTCCAGCAATCTTTATTTACTTTATGAATTTAACAATGAAAGAAAGTGAGCGGAGTTTAGTCCGACCGCCCTAACTGAAGCGCCAGTAAACACAATATTCTCGGTAACTTGGTGAACTACAGCCTAACAACAAGGGGGTCAATCAAAATACATTGTTAGATAGGCGATTGCCCAGACCTGTATTTCTACGACCGTGCTCCAGGCGAATGCTGGGATGTTTCCGTAGCAAAGGCCATGGCCGACTCCTGGCCCAAGTTGTGTGTCAACGTCTCTAATTTCCTCGCTGTCGATAAGACGTAAAGACCAGTTACATTATTTCGCCTCACGAATGCAATTTTCCTCCAAAGTACGCTACGCCGGTGAATATTTCCCTACTTTCCATTTATATTTCCATTCATATTTATATTTTGTGATTTAATTTAAATTTTTTCTATTTTTTATACCTTGCCTGCGATTAAACCATTAACTAAAATTATATGATTAACGTATTCACGTGTGGTAAAGGCGTTTATAGAACATTGATCTAACGTGTAAACAATGCTGAACTATAAAAATGTCCTTGGAATCCACTTAAAATTTCTTCGACATGCCAGTATTTGTTTTTTTAATCAATTCTGTTGCAAGTAGAAGGCAAAAAATGCACCATAAATGATCAAGTAAGCCATTCTATCGCAGAACTTCTCAACAAAACTTTTTTATGAACCTAAATTACAAATACTGTAGACTACGTACCTGTATATCGTTATTATTTGTACGTAGCAAATATAACAGTAGCTCTCCCATAGACTATAGTTAAAAAAACACAATTACATAACATATTGCATTCCCTCTCTGAAACCATGGAAATAAATACATGTTGCTGTGTACTCTTTGGTATTTTGGTAGATCATATCAGGTATGGAAGTAAAACAGAATCATATATAGAGATGTATCTTCTGCAGGATGACGGTCTTTAAATTTTAGGTAGGTTCTAAGGCAACTGTGAAAGTAGTCTTTTCCCCTTTGCGTTAAGATCTTCTGATCAGTTTGTTCATGTTCGTATCTGGTACAAGTCTTTTGCACAATAAAGACACCTTATGTTTGGTTTCTGAAGTGTTCACTTCAAGTTCTCAAGAAAGAGCGCATATTAATGTAATAAATTATAACATGGGTGTTGTGACTAACCGTCTCTTTGCGCGCCTTCTCCTGAGCGTACACAAGGTCCTGAGGAGATGCTCGCCTCAAGAACCCGACCAGCTGGTCGCGGTCCCAGGCCTTGAAACCCATCACTTCGGCCAGGCGGAATGCCCCTCTCGTCTGGTTGTAGTCCGCCCTCTCCTGCAGAGATGATCCACTCTGACAGATGGCACGCTGGAACAGACCTGCAACACAATACATAGTAATACAGAAGCCAAACCTAAAACCTGAACAAACAACTAATTGCCAGAGACCTGAAACATTCGCGTTTCCTTTTGGGCCCAAACTAAGGATTCAGACGACTGTGAATTTGAATCACCTTTACAATTGACTCTTGACTTACTTGACACCACCTTTCAGGTGGTGGGCCAATAATAAAGAGGCTCCTAAATGTAGGTCCAAATATATATCACTGTGTCAGCGAGAAACAAATGAGCAGCTGGTGTCCGCTTGTGTTCAGAGATATTCTTTAATGATAGCCTTAAGTTAGTAAAACCGTTAATTTTTTCGTCCTCTGTGTGTTAGTTAACGGACTCCATGTTTTTGTACTACAAGAATGTTTTTAAAACTATATTAATTGTATATCTACCTGTAAGAGTGCAATAACAAGTTAATTGAAAGAACCTTGAAGAAATGAAAGATAAAATCGAATGTTCTCTGCTATATTGGGTTGTAGTTTTCCTTGGAGGCTTACCTATATGCCAGTAAATTAGCAAATTTTTCTGATCTCTACTGATCGGTAGGAAAAGATAAATCTCACGAACTAAATTAACTACATGCCTAACTCAACTGCTGTAGCCATGTATTCTCGAGCCTTAGCTGTGTGTCTTCATCGTCTAATGCACCAAAACCAGACCTTGTAACAGTAATTTGGCTACTTGTTTTCTTGCAAGTTTGAGGTGGGACCTTAGCCTTCACACTGAATTTTTAATTTACCAATCATAAAAATATTTCCTTCCAAATTACAAAAAAAAAATAAGTGGCATTAATTTTATTATTTAAAATATATGATTGTAACTTAATAGATATTATTCAGATTTCATGAATTAGTGAGTCTATCGCAAGTTATGTATTTCATCAGAGAGACTTAATTATATAATTTAAATAGCCTGTGAGATTCTTAACGACTAAAACAAACGAAAAACCTGTTATTCCAGCATTGCGTGTGATGTCACACTTTCACGCTTTTAGCCCTCTACAGCAGTTCAAGTAAAATTTGGTTCAGTAGCTAACAGAGATGAAATGCACAATTTTTCGCCCTTCATATCGAGCTTAAATTAGTCAGAGAGGTTTTCCTGTCAAAATATTTAATGCTTATGAACCCGGACAAGACATATGGCTGAAGTTTGAGTGTAATACAAACCAAACATTTACTTATGCAACCGAATTTTAAGTATATAAAGTAAATTTCAGATGCTATTATGGACAAGGATACTATGTAAATAAATAAAGGCCACTACATATGTGTGTATGTGTGTGTGTCTATATATATACACATACACACGTAGTTATGCGGAATAATAAGCAAAACATTCCAAAACAAAATACCCACGGGCAAAATTTAAATTGTATTAAAGAATGGCTGCAAATTTGTTGCTACATGAAAGTGAATCATGAATTCCCTCCCCCCCCAAAAAAAAACTATAAAAATTAACTACACTCACAAAAAAGTAAATATGTCAAGAAAGTAACAGGTGTAAACAGGAAAGAATGAATAAGGATATAAGGAATCAACTACATAATTTTACATAAAGATAAAAAAACCTTATAGAAACATCATCTACATAGAATGAGTGTTGAGAGAATCCAGATCCAAGCCAAATGTACCAGCCAAGGGGAAAAATGGACGTAGGAAGACCAAAAACAAGATGACAGTGAGAAGTAAAAAGACAACAGGCAGAAGTGCAGAAGAAGAAGGAGAATTTCTTGTACTCCGTTACAAACCATTGCGAAATCATCGGGCAGACTGACCTCTGGCCATAGGCGACATGAGAAGCAGTTCAACGGCCCAGCCTCCAGCACTGATACCAAATATGGTGACTTGGCGTGGGTCGCCGCCGAAGGAGGCAATGTTCCTCTGGATCCATCGTAGTGCCAGCACCATGTCCTTCATGCCGGCGTTGCTGCTTATCTCGGGGTGTTCCACATTCAAGAAGCCTGCATTCCATAGATACAGGTGTTAGTTTGCCATCCCATGTTTTACGTTTACAACTGTGTGAGTCGTATTTTGTGGTCACGATTATTCTTGCATACATTAAACATCGACAGCCCAGTTCAAAAGGGAAACAATTCAAATAATTGCATTTTTGAGTTTGGATCACAAAAACGTAGGTAGAAGAGCACTATACTCAGTTGAAAAGAAAAACAATGCATTCATTAACTTGTTTTCATAACATTGCACTTTTTCTGATTGTCAGTAAAGAGCTAGAAATTCTAAGTACTGTATTTTAAAGTGTGATAATTTCAGCAAAGGCAGATTATAAACACTAATAACACCATAAATAGTTGCCTTTGTACTTTTGCTCCAAATTAACACCAACCAAATATTTTAATTATCAGAGTTTTCGGCGAAACGGATATCTTCCTATATGTATTTTACTCAAAACTGTGGAATTTTGAGTTGTTTCCTTCTTGAACTGGGCCATCGACATATAAAATTGTAGACTCTTTGCCAAGCTAAAATTCATAGCTGCTTAAAACAATGGGACCACTCATTTTCATTTAACTACGAAGCTCTTGAATACTGACTCAATGCTTTGTACTTTAAAATATGGCAGTGGTTTGGTTTGAACCTAAATCATTCCCATGACATGGTCACATGATCACTGTTTAGCATTCACAATCTTTGTGACTGAGAATACTCCCGAACAAACTAATTTTTTGGTCTCTGTATTATTTAGTCCGAATATACTATGTCTCTACTGGGAAATGCAAAAGTTATCGATGGATAAAAGTGTGGGATATTTTCTCAGTAAGCAACATGACATACCGATAAATATAGAGAATCGTTTTAAAAAAACTTTTTATGGCACAGAAAATGTTAAACCACCTCTTTTGTGACTAGTTAGTAAATAAGTCATATTCCTAGTTACCAGGCACTATACGGGGATCTTAAAGTTCCTATATCGATGCTATGACGACACAAATTACGCTAAACAGGTAGGTAGCATGCCTTTAAAGCTGCAGGACAACGTCGAATTCATTATAAAAGGCCGGGAATGCCATGAAACGATATGAAACGGACATAAACGTATATTAAGGAACTGTCTAATAAAAACACCTGGCGTTATCCTGGAAAATCACAAAGAACGGAATTAGGATGGCTGGTCAAAAAATCGTAATTCAATCGTCCGGAATTATAGTCTAGTTTTTTGCCATTGTGTCTCTTCACGCTACACAAAATTATGACTATGAGTTTTCGATGGGTGTATGAGTAAACTAATGTCTTATGTCAAAGGCTTTTACAAATGTAAATAATTATATGATTATAAATTCTTGATATTTGACTAGATATCAAACCATAACAGGGTAAATTTAATTTAATGTCATTATTATTCATTTAAATACTGATATGTGAATATTACGTTGCATTCACCAATATTATTTATTTTTTTTTTGTTTTCAACAGAACTGAAATGAATCCAACGTGTTACGCAGTGTTAGCTGATAAAATAATGTCAGCACAAATTTAAGCGAGAAATTTCTGCTTAGTGAATAGGTAAATAAACACACACCTCAACAGCTAACATGAACCAGATTAGTGTTGAACTGTGAGTGGAAGGTCGAAGTCAAACTAATGAGCGATTTTATACACCGGAAGCAGAGACCGCTTTAGGACACTTTTTGACTTTTTTTTTTTCCATGTGTCAACTGGGAGTAAATATTAATATAAAGTTTCGTGTAGATATTTATTGTTCGGAATTTATCACGAGTAAATGTCTTTACTCAGGGATGTCATAGATGCAAAAATATTATTTTAAATATCTGAAAGCCACGCCACGTGTCTAAAGTCTCCCCACTCACGGTACATTAAAATATTTGTGAACACATCATTGACAGTGGCCTTGATGTTCAGCCCTACTCACCAAAAACACCTTTCCTATATTCGAAAGAGATGAAGATGGTAGGCTGGTTCATGAAGTGGTCGGGTCCCCATAAGTCTTGAATGCCGGACCCCATCGTGAAAGCCCCTCCATGAATCCAAACCAGTACGGGCAGCAATCTATTTGGAAGCAATCTAGTGGCCTGCACAATAACAATATACAATAATTATCCCAGTAAAACTAGACATTTCAAGAGAAAAAAATCAGAGGATTTTGAGACTTGACAAAGACGATTGTACAGCATATCAGTAGATACTGACAATAATCTTAATTACGGCAGTAAACTAGTTTTACGTTTATGGATGAACAAAGTAATCTGTGATTTTGTGCTGCCCAAATATTATAAACAGAAAGGCATTTCACGATAACGTAACAAATTATTTATAAACATATGAAGCTTTCGGTAGGTCCGAAATGGTTTATGAAATTACATATTAAAAAATAAGAAATTATTTTTTATGTAATTATGAAATGGAAATTGTTTAATATTCTAAGATAGGGTTTTGCAGAAGTTGAACCTAGGAAACATATTAGAGAACATGATAAATATAAGCTTAAAAAAATATGTAAGGAATAGTAATAGAGAACAAGTAAAATTTAACAAAATAATTTAAAACAAAATCAATTAGAAACATAAAGAAATGATCTAAGAGAGACAGTTTGTACGATAATTGATGTAATAGATAAGGGGAAAAAACTAGAAATCGATGAAACGATACACCATGTTTAGAGACGCTGGTAAATCGCGGGAAAAGTTGATTGTTTGCTAGGCTCCAGCATACTATGTATAACACTGAAGGTTTTGCACTTGTATTGGCTATCGTTTATATGAAGCACTGTGTCCCTCTTCAACAGACCCAATTAGAACTGAACAGTTTGAACACAGACCATGTGTTATTTGCCAAGTAACTGATCGCACGTGTCACGATTGAGATACTACAGTTTATTGGAGACTATGTTAAATATTTTCGCGATTTTCTAGTGTCTAACCATGTTGTTCCACAAGCAAAGTACCAAGAGTTTAATCAAACTTTTACTATACATTTAGAATTTAGATAGATATCGAAATTGCGAATAAGTATTAAGATTTTTTACGATCAAAATGAAGTTAATGTGCATTACAGAATGAAAGAAACATAGCATAAGTATTCCACCAACTATGTAAACATTTTAGATAGTCCCGTAGAACAATATTTGATACTTGCTGTTAATAATTTACATTAATTGAATTTGTGTATGGAGCGAAATTTAAATCCATCAGTTATAGGTTTTATGAAAATATAATTACTTGAGATAAATTATTATGCATATCATTTTATAATATTATCAACAATTTATTCACAAGAAAAATTGCTTCCCTTAAACTCGTATTAAAAAAACTGCTTTTTATTATGTCTCCTTTAAGGTATTACAATTTTTATTAGGTACGTCACGATTTAAAACCTAATCAATAGTAAACAGTCTGGCACCTAGCATTGCAGGTTTGAAAGTTTAAAGACGCTCCTTCGACCTCATCGACGTCTACAGCTTGTTTACAAGTAAGAATGCCTCATCGCTAACATTATTACCTCATCACTTACCAGCCAAGTTTGATGATAAGTGACTCATGATTTTCGCGAAAAGCGCACTAATTTGTTTCATCTGCAACTATTATTCACGTTTAATGATAAGGTGTTTTTAACTAAAGCGTTTTAGGAATCTACCTGTTAATCGCAGACGTGTGGTTTCGCAGTAATTTTGTTCTGATTGGCACCGTCAATAAGTAGTATATTTGCACAGGCACACGCTGTCTATTACCAAGAAGAAGACATGCACATAATGCATTGAAACAAAGTGGTGCAAAAATCCTTTCACGGAAATCATTGGTCATCTTAAGGTCGTGGATGCATATTTATGCTATTTAAGTCAGATTTATTTTTTAATTTCCTGGAAGGAATCAGATATCGCAAAACCGTTACGCAGAAATTTTGAAATTATTTGTTTGTACTATCAAACCTTATTTTATAAAACACAATTTTTTATAATTTTGGCTAACTATCGACTTTAAGAAAGTTTAATTAAGTGAATAACTAAAAAAATATAGAAAATTATGTTTAAAATAATAGCATGCATAGTACAAACAATTTCAAAAATTTATATTATATAATGGTTTTGCGATGTCTTCCCCCATTTAAGATTTAAAAAATAAAACACGCAAAACCTGTATAAATAAGAATCTGTGGTCTTAAAAATATTGAATTTATTTATTTATTTATTTATTTTTTTTTTTTTGTAATTTTCAGCTAGCCAAAATTCCTAAAGCCTCTATAAACTTTGCGTCTGTCAGAGCTCTTTCCATGAGGAATCTAGAGCGATGTAGGTCCTTTGTTTATATATATATATATATATATATATATATATATATATATATATATATATATATATATAAACTAATAATTTTTTGCGAATGAAGGAGTGTAGCGTGTCCTCGTTCTCCTTTGTTCCTCCTTTACAGGAACCTTCTGATAACGATAACTATCGCATGATACAGTAATATTAGATGGTACGTACGTATTGAATACAATAGGTGATTTTGCCAACACACACCTATCAGTGCAAATAAAAATATTATGTCCTTACAAAGCAAACTGTTGAGGGCATATGTTGAAAATTGTGTGAATTCCTAATGTTTCAGATCAAGGGCAGTCTTTGTCAGCTTCGTGTATCTCGTAAAATAACACACTAAAGGTCAGAACTAATCATTTTAATTACGGCGAAAGGGATGAGTAGTCCCTAAGTGACAAAACTGTCAGTTTAGATGTTCTCATAGGAGCGGGCTGAGGCGTCTGCTGATCGAGACAAGAAATTATTCGTTGGTGCAATTGACAAAGTCATCTTAGGCAGGAATGCAATAGATACGTAGATACGTAGGGCCACTGGTTTTTGGTGAAAATAATTTTGTATTAACCTGTTTCAGTGCCTTATGTGCACACCTACAGTTCTGATTCACAGTCAGTGATTGGATGTTTTAACCATCATGTGTCTTGGGATTCTACTTGCAAATAACATACATGTGGTGCCGAAGTAACCTTCCTGTAGTTGGCACAGTCAAATGAGGGACGTCACTTCGCACAGGCACACTGCCAATAACTAAGGACTGAAAAATTTCGGGTATTCAATTACATGCTAGAATCCATTGTACTATGCACACTCAAGTCTCGTCAATTCATACATTGCCTGCTGTTCCACTGAGTAGCGGCAAGTGGACAATTAGTCGGGGCTTGAGTAGGCATAATGAAAAGGATTCTAGCCTACAGGTAATTGAATTCGCGAAATTTTCCTGTCCCTAACAATCGTTATGAAGCAGAACTGCGGATGTGCACGTAAGGCACTGAAACAAAGTGGGGAAAAATTATTTTCGCGAAATGTTCATGGCCCTAATAATCGTTATCGGCAGCGTTTATTTGTGCAGAGGCTTCACTCATTTGACTGTGCCAAACAGAATAAGGTTTTTGAACACAACAGTCTGTGATTTGCTGAAAAAGGGCCGAAACTGTAGACTTCTTTTGAATGACAACCAACTGCTCACCAATGCTTTCTCTATGGGGATAGCAGTTGGTTGTCATTCGAAAGCCGTTTATATATACGGCCCTTAGTGTTAAACAATCCGATCACTAGAACTCAAAAAGGTTTGATGATATGCACATAAGGCATTGAATCATGTTGGGGCAAAATTATTTTCACAAAAAATTAATGGCTCCAGCCATACAGGACTTTATAGGATAAAATACTGCTTTGCAGAGCATCGATGGACAAACTGTGCAAGGGTGAGGATGAGGTTAATTCTACTACAGATTAGAAAGATCAATGTTAAAAGTTTGTCACAGGGAACATTTCTACCGCTTGATCGCTTGTATCGGTGAGGAGTGCAGATTGACCAATCACAGAGCTTTCCTGAATTTTAAGTTACAGTACGTTGATAATTAAAACCAGAAATCTGTTTCTTTACACTATAAAAGTTAGCTAAATTACTTCTACCATTCCCAATTATTTTACTTTGGTTTCGCATTTATCTGGTCCCTTAGCGATAGCAGCGAAACTACTGGTAGAAATGTTCCCTGTGCCAAGCTCTCCAATAAGAAAACGAAATTTCTTTCTAACCTGTTACAGCGGGGTCATTTCGGGTTTTTCTCGGGGGGGGGGGGGGGGGCAATATTTTTTTTTTCGGCGGCAGTAACCTTGTTGCATCTTTTTTATTAATTAAGCACGTATAAATTAGAAACTTTAATAATAAAACTTCAGGTCTATGTGCTTAAGTTAGCATTATTTAAATAACAAAATATAAAAAAATGTATATTATACATATAAAATTCTAAATCTATATTTGCCCCCCTCCCCCTTCCCCCTAAATGACGCCCCTGAACCTGTAGTATAATTAACCTTGTTTAGGGTTTCCTTGTACTGTATAAACACGTATAAGGACATACCGTGGATACGTAGACATCAATGTAGAGGCAGTCCTCTGAGAGAGGCACATGGGCATCACGTGATGGTAACTGGAAACAGTAGGCAACGGCGTCCAAGGCATTCCTCACACCCATCCATGGCTTCACTTGCCGTGGAGACTGTAATAACACACAATTATGGACATTAAGACATCTGTGAAGAGCATGACATACACGTAATGACAACACAGATGTGAGACCTTTGTATTAAATTTGCTGAAATATTAGAGACATGCGCTAAAGACCTCGATGTTAAGCGCTGACCAAAATCTCTTCATTCTTCATTAGAGACAAACGTATTCCATATTTTTACCCGTATGTGCTGTGTGCCAACTAAATCAATTTTACAATACTCGTAACTTAATAGGAATGTTGTATTTCTATTTATCATCGAAGTATTCATAAACCGCTAAACATGACATCCTGAGTACTGGCTTATTTGCGTTGCTACGGAAGGCACTTGAAGAATGATATTAATTGTGGTTTTGTGTGTGACTGTAATTCAGGACTTGCACACGTAGATTCAAAAACCAAATAACTCTTTCATAGTTGATTGTAGTTTGTCTAAAATTCAAGATAGAGAGTTGTATGTAAGAATGTTTATATTTTCTTATAAATCTAGGCTAAACCTATTTTTGTACTGTCACATTAATTTTTTTAAATTAGAGTTTTGTTTTTAAGTGTTAAAAGTTGTCTTGCTGAAACCCAAAACATACGATTTGTTGCCTAATTAAATAAATATTTTTGCTAACTGTTAATTTGAAAGGAAGAAAATCATCACAGTATGCAATGACTATGTCTTACGTCTATGTGATACATGCAATAATTCACATTTGGCAACTAAAAGTGGATATGTAATAACTTGACAAGATCGGATATTAAAATGACTAAAAATACTTTGTTTCATTAAGCTAAATTAAAATTTTTGTTAAACTCCGGCGAGAGTATATTCAGATAATATTACTAGTACAACTTAGTGTTGCAAGAATATTTTCTGATCTCTTCTTCCAGTTCTTTATCTTGGATTATTACGTTTTTAAGAGTGGCTTATTGTTATTGGTCGTAGCTGTAAAAGTTTTCGGAAAATATTAAAGCCATTATTTTAATTTGAATCCTGACCCAAAAAACACGGAAAGTATAACCTAAAAATTGACTAACACCATGTTGTTCGGTACTGGTAAGTCTTTTTTTATTCACGGTTATTTCTGACAGCTTGTATTCCTTCATGAGCCATTATTGTTAGCAACGTACAAAAATGACGTGTTCCATTTCGCCAATGAGTGCAAACGTCATACCACGCAGACAGAACGGACACTGGCCTTAAGGGGATTGGTGGATGGAAAACCTAAAAATAGTTAAACTGTACATAGTGTCTTTTAGAGTGACCAGTAGGATTACTACCATAAATTTTCGTGTCCTAACAACAAAAATTCGTAATCGCAATTGCATTAATTAGACGTTTGTAAGGAATTTTGAAGTTTTCGCACATTTTCAGAACGCTTGTTAGTGAGTACGTGCTATATGTCATATAATTAGCAAATAGGGATAAAATGCAAATAAAATCTTTAATAATTTGAAGTACTTATATTACTCATTTGACCAATCAGTAGTTGTTTGAAATTTTTAAATGTTTGTTGCAATGGGAGTTTATAATTATAATTTATTGGTTTGTGTAGGCCTACATACGCAATTACTCATATTTTGTGGACGAAACTTGTATTGAATGACAAAGTACAAAAACACACACACAAAAGCACAAAAACAGAAGAAAAACAATCCCAGAGGAATTCCGTCAGTTTATTATATATATATATATATATATATATACATTACAAATAATTCTGAACTTAGAATTCAGTCAAGAATTAGACAACACCCAAACACAAAAGACAGACACAAGGAAAGAAAACCTGATTTTAATCAATCTGGTTTTCGCTGTGGCTTTCTTTGGTGGAAAGATGTTTGTATCAAAATTTTTCATTTCAACACTAAATGTCATTGTAATCTAGCCAACTACTGATTGGTCAAATCATATACATACACCAAGTATGTAAGTAAATCTCATTTCCCCTCACTGACAATATGATAACATAAAACACGTGGTCACAATCCGGCGTTGCGAGTGCGCTTCTAAAGTCCTCACAAACTCCTCATAAGTGCAGTTACAACTACTAGTTTTGTTGCCAGGTCTCTTTACTATATGCATATAACCACAGTTGTGACTCCAAAAAGCACCACGTGCAGTTTGAAAACTTTTCAGTTTTCCATGCACGGGCCGAAGTTTCTCAGCAAGTTTCTCAGCTTTCGAGAGAATACTTTTTAAAACCCTTACGATAACCGATATAGTTAAATTACTTTGTTACTTTCCTACAAATTGGTTTTACTATGTAATGTAATTTTTCGTGACAAACTGTGTGAACATTTTAGCTAATTTATTAAATAAAAGGAAATTTCGTTAATTGACTAATTAGCTACTATCTTACTGTCTTCTATCACGACTAAATCCGAGTACGTATTAAAAACCAGTCATAACAAAGTAACGGAGCGATTTGACGATATCAGCTCCCGCTTATGTTTTAAAAAATTATAATTATCGTCAAACGTGAAGAAACTTGGGCCCATACCCTTGATCAGTGGTGAACGGGCAACATCTAATTCGTTAAACGTTTCATAGAGCTTGATGGAGTGGCCACTGCAGTTGTCTGCCTGAACACACGTGTCCGACAACATATTCCGCGAATTCGGAAATTCACCGGTGCATCCACCGGTCTACACCGGACGTTCGTAAGTGACTGTTTTGCTCTCAACCGGTTTAATCGACGTATCCACCGCAAGATCTTTTAATTACTGGTCTGAACACTAGCCTATCTAGTAATGCTATTCATTGACCTCTTACTGACTGAAAGCGCCACTAGCAATGAAGTGTTGTTTTAACATTGCAGTATAGCGTCGTACTATCAGTGCTCCTAGCAGCTCCGACACGAACTTGCTCCTTGTAGATCCATTTAAACAACGTTAAATAACACCAGATTGCCAGTGGCGTCAATCAGTCATACGAGGATAAATATTAAACTCAAAGTGTCCAGACCAGCTCTTCTATGGCCGTGATCCATTGGTTCAACCGACCTGAAAATCCGGCGGGTCTGGTAGATGTGCACCGGAACTTCCACCGGAGAATTTTCGAACACAATCTCTCAAAAAACGTTAAATAACTTATCTAATTGTAGAATGTGAGGACAATGAAAGAAAACTTACCATAGTTTTGTGCATGTAAAATTGTTTGTATTTTAAAATATGTACTTTCTGCATAAAAAAAGTTATTTATTTAATTTGTAAATTTCCGTTAGGAACTATATTTACTGTTTGCATATAATACCAAAACTTTCGGCCTGAATTTACACGGCAGTATAATATTAAATAACATTAGTAGTTTCATCTCTTTTCACTCGTAACGGGAAAATTTCAAAAACCCGTCAACTTGATGCTCGATAATGACCTCAACCGGCGTACACCGGTGCTTCAACCGCTGATGGATCCTCCGCTGAATGTCCGAAAACGCGGATTGGTAGTTGTAACTGTATTCATAAGCCATCAGTGAAAATTTCAGAAGTTTACGCACGTATAGATCATCTACTACAGAATATGCGTTTCGTGTCGTATCATAAGAAATAAGTATGGTCTATGAAGGTTTTATGATTTTCTCTTTTTGACCGACTACTATCCTAGCTTTTTATTAGTTAAGATTAGTTAACTTTTTGTTAAAACTGTCATATAATGTAGGCATGCAAATAAACAAATACACTTTTTATGTCATATTTCAGAAACTACTTGACTGATTAAGAAATGCATCATACGTTCTTTGAATTTAGATGTAATAATAATGTAGGTCTACCGTTTCCAAATATAAGACAATACGAATTAATAAAGATTTAACTTCATATTTTCAAAATTACCTGACCAAAGAAAACCAGATTTTATGCGCTGACATTGCGTCATCTTCAAAAGGGTTGATTGTTGTAAGTTCGACAATTTATAAGCTAGAAAATTGCGACTCAACATTAATCTCATGTCATATTTTGAAAACTATTTCAACAATTTAGACCATTATATTTTAACAGTTCATCAAACAAGTTGGGAATTTCTGATGATTAACACTGGTATAACTCCGCCGTTTTTGAAGGTATTACAATAAGATTGATTATAGACAGAATTTGTACCATATTTCCGGTACTATTTATCCGATTCAAATGCAAAAGAATTATGTCCTGACAGATATTCATACTAGCATTACATTTAGTAAGTTACGCCGTTAAAGAAACTCAAGTTTTCGTGATAACACTATTTGAATTATTAAAGCTGTGTTACAACTTTTTGGAAGAAACTTTGCTTAATTCACACCAAAAATCATTGGTGAGATGAACTGCATAATGTCACGTTAACGTATATACTTTAAGTAATAGTACATATTGAAATAAATACGATCGAATGGTTTATCATGAAATTCTTACTTTTACTCAAGTAATTTTCCATTTTCAATTTTCAACCAGACTTCCAGCAGCATGCAGAACATATTAATGATGTAAATTCTATATAGTAAATCGTAGTTTTGTTTGGTTGAATTTTCTGTATAAAAATGTGAAATATTTGGAAAGTAGTTTTATTTGAAATACGCAAACTTTGAAACATTTCTGTGGGTGTTTTATTCTCAGCAGAAGTTTATTTGTAAAGTCCCTGAAATTTCGCGGGTTCAACGAACTGCTGGCTGGACTGCACAGTCCTGTATACACTATGTCCTCAGCTACTTGTACATTGTCTGTTGCTCCAGTGAGTGGCCAGTTGTACATGTGACAAGGCAGCGCTGGTGTCAGTGAGTGTTTTCATGCAGTTCGGCTATTGGTTCACAGTCCTCAAGTAAATAACTGTTGCAACAGTGATACAATCGCGAAAGTCATTAACGTGCACCAGAAGTTTGAAATGTGACGTTTTCCCAAATGAATTCGTGAAATTTCCGGGTCTGTAATTATTTTTAGGGACTGGAAAATTTCACGAATTCAGTAACATGTAGGCTAGAGTATACTATGAGTTCTCAAGCCCCGACTTTTCGTTCTTTATATGCTGTTCCACCGAGTAGCAGCTAGTTGACAAATAGTCGGGGCTTGAGTATGCATAGTACAACGGATTCTAGCCTGCTGGTCGTTCACTGGTATAAAAGTATTGTTTTAGGTAGCATAATTCTGTTAAAATAAGGACGACAGTCCGCTTCGGTTGTGAGTACTATCCGGATGGTTCCTATAACAGTCTGGTCTGTAGAAGAAGGAAAGAGCATCTTTGTTTTACAGAACATCAGATTGTTATAGGAATAATGTAGATAGTAACGACAACATAACCGGAATGTTGTCCCTATTTTATCAGAAGTATGTTACACACAACAATACTTTTCTTTCAGTGTGAATTCGCTAAATTTTTCAGTCCCTACTTATTCGTTATTATTATTATTTTTTTGGTTGGACTGTGAGATGACGGAGTCCGGTTATTTCACGAAGGGTTGTTACCGTGTGCCATTACCTCCTATAGTAATTAACAAATTTTCGCAACCGTCGTAAGGTTAACAACCGATATTGTGCCGTCCCCGACAGTTGGGATTACGCGTAGTATGGTTTAGTCCGTTCTGAGACCGGGTTGGGGTTGGAACGTGCATGATTCTAAGGTAGCCATATTGAAGAACATCACGGCGGCCATGTTGTACATATTTAGAATACATCATGGCGGCCATGCTGGTGGTGATCATGCATTTCATCACGGTGGCCATGTTTGTTTTGAACTTACCATTTTAAATTATGCTCTTTGCAATTTTTATTATTATTTGTGCCACGTCAGCCATTATGTCGTGTGCTTCTATCCATCTCGTTTTTTTTCGTTTTTCGGCTGTTAGTATTAAGGTCGTGGCCTACGCCAATTTTCAAAGTATATTTTTTATGTATATATTTGTACCAGATATTTACTTGTTATTTTAAACATAAGTTCTGAATAGTATTTGCGTATGGAAAGTTTTTATCTCTCATACTTTCTGCGTAATGACTCTTTAACGTCAAAATTTCAAAATTTGCATTTTACGGTTTTATGAAAGTCACTAAAACCAACTGACATACCACACTAAAAAAAGCTGATTAGCAATAATGTAGGCTACAAGGTACAATACAAAATAACAAATATATAAATATATTTTAAATTTAGGAAGCCTTGTAGCCGACAGCATCGTTATTCACTGTAATTTTTTCCAGTTTGGTATGTCAGTTGGTTTTAGTGACGTACATAAAAACCGTAACATGCAAACTTTGATGTTTACGAGTTAGTACGCAAAAACTATAAGCACTTAAAAATTTTCATTACAGCAAAATTTATTCACAATTTATGTCTAAAAAAAAAAAAAAAGCCCCTAAACTGGGAAAATTTTCCCACTCATCGTCTACTTAAGTGCTACCAGTTAGTCTGTACCGTCGATTATATAGGGGGGACTTGGAAGAACAGCAACCTCCCAAGTGCAAGTTTTCAGGCTTAAGGAAGTCGGTGATTGCCAACGCCTTTCAAGAACTAAGAACGTGATTGTAGAAGGTAGGGTGTTTTTTTTTTCAATGTCGAAGAGTAGAAAAAAATCGTCATTACTAGCAGTTATAACTGAGCTTCTTTAGTGTCAAGTGTGAAAAGAATAAAATTTTGGCATAGTATTTGTATCGAACGTCATAAAAAATTTAAAAATGAAACTGCGACATTCGATAGTGAAACTGTGCCATAAAACAAATACAATACCGTAATGGTAAGGCTGCCAGCTACGAAAAAATTTATGATGCATTCAAATTGTAAATATTATTTGTGCAATCGTTTTCCTTGCACAAACATATTTGTTCCTTGTTTTTTTTTAGTTATTATCTATGGAACGACATTTCGAATTTTTTGTTAATCATCCCAAGGAAATGGTTTTCTTAACACCAAATTAATATACTTCAAGCTACTTTGAAACCTTCTTAAGGTCAGCAAGGAAGAAGTATATATCTGATAAAATTGCCATAACTTAGTCTATTTTGCATAGTATAGAACTGTTGCTTTTCTTTAAATTTGTTAGTAAATTAAAATTTACTAACACTATTTTTTTATGAATTTAACAACAACTCTTTAACGTTTTCCTCTAAAAGAATTTGGTTAGTTCGAACATATAAAAAAAAACTTTGGGTTAGACATTCGGTTTTAATGAAAACTTTTGGAGAAAATAACATTTTAGAGGAATCACATTGTTGGTAATGGTTATGAGTTGACCATAACACTATTTTGTCTTAGCAAATCCATTAATTCTCATGTATAATATACTCAGTTATGTGTCATAACTGAATAGTCAGGGATGTTCACTGTTATGGCATAGGATCATTTCAGTTAACTATTACGAGTTAACGTTTGTACATAATTGATACTAAGTTTTAAGGTGTTTTCATCATCAGGTTAGGAATTATATTCATCTCAAATTGTAAGTAACTTTGACAGGTATATTGAGACAATATTTTATTAACTAACCCTACTGAACCAAATTTTTCGAATTAACGTTGCAAAAGTTTCGTCTTGGGAAGAAATGAAGAAATATTTAGCATGCTGAATGATATGTGATTGTAAATATATGGACCTATAGCAGTCCTCAACGAAATAGTTTCTGTAACAGTGGTCCAATCGCGAAAGTAATAACCGTGTACAGGAGTTTGAAATCTTACGTCTTCCCAAAATGAATTTGCGAAGTATTCCGGTCTTGGCTTACTTGTAGGGACTGCAAAATTTCAGGAATTCAATAACGTGTAGGTTAGAATCCATTGTACTATGCATACTCAATCCCCGTCTACTCGTTCATCATATGCTGTTCCACCGAGTAGCAGCTCGTGGACAAATATTGTGTTTCTGAAATACAGTACGTGCTACTTGAAAACGTCAGTGTAATTTTTATGTGAGTAGGGGCATCACGCCCTACGCAACTAGATACAAGCGCTCACGTAGGAGGCGTGACCCACTAATATACAGGATGCGTCAAGAGAGCTTCCTTTCTTAACACGGCAATAAAACCCATTACGTGAATCAGAAAGTTTCCATTTTAATTTTTGTAATGTAGGTGAATTTCCAAAGTTTCGTTTAACACAGTTTTCATAAAATCAAATCAGACAGGTAACACCCCCCCCCCTCAATTATCCATTCTTTGAATAAGCCAATTTTTGGCGTATCTCACGACACTTACCGGCATAGCAATGGGTAAGTTGGCAATTTCTGCCCGGATGTTGGCCTTTAGCACATGTAGGGTCCTTGGACGTTTGACATAAACGCGAGATATTAAATCACAAAAAAAAGTCGCAAGTGGCCAAATCGGGGGAGCGGGCTGGCCACTTCAAGTCGCCACTTATTTATATGAGGTGCTCCGGGAAGTGTTCTCTCAAAACAGCCATCGATGCCCCTAAAGTGTAGACTGTTGCTCCGTCTTGTCGGAACCAATTGTTCCCTAAGTTCAATTCATCAGGCCACGGGGATGAAAATTTCTTCCAACATGTTCACGTACGTTCTTCACTGTTCCAGCACATGATGGCGGTTGGCAGCGGTTGGGAACAAAACTTTACACCAACGCATCTCGAATGAGATCATTCCCACCCCTCTAGGACATGTACAGCCTGAATGTCGCGCATTTCAAAATAGGAAGTTATGTTGAGCACCCTAAAACAGGCGTGACGTCACTGACCTTGAAGCGTAGTTCACCGACTGGAGGCTGGGCGAACGGGATGCCTTGGAAGCTGTAGTAGGGTTTTCCCCACACGGACTTGGCAATCTTCCCTCGTAGCAGTCCATCTCTTGTGCGAGCTATTACACTGCCATCCGGGAGCTGCGAACATAAGGCGTTTATTACACTGTAATATTAACCTCCTATGATAATTATTTTCCAATGCACTGTGTGGCACGCACCGTAATTCATCTAACGCGTACAATAAATTCAGAGAATTGTTACTATACAAATCTATACCCGCCGTAGGGTAAGTTGATACTTTTAGAAACGAACTGTTGAAAACAATTACTAGGAATACTTCCGTTACTACCGTACAACTATGTAAGCAAATGAAAAAGCAATAGGGTGAGATAAATAAATACCTATATTTTTTACTGTTACGCGTCCGCGAGTATGAAAATTGTACGTAATAATTATTTTGAAAGTGAGATAAACATGTCTGTTGTACGATAGTTGGAGGATGGTTGGGCTGGCATTCTTTTCGTAGAAATAGTTCTTCTGTATATTATAAACAGCGGATACAATATTGAAAATCGTTAAATATAATATGCACATAAAGTGTTTATTTTCAGGAAATGAAATAAAATGTATATTTACATGTAGCCTATATTACAATATCCTAGAAGGGACGTAGTTAGAATCTGCGGATGAATATTGTACGTCGGCTTGCAGTGCAATCGTCAGCCTGGCAATGTTATTGTTGACGCTTGGCGGAAGGATACATAGTTGGTGTGAGAACAGATTCAAGCTAGAAGCAGGGCTTCCAGAAAGTATCAAGTCACCGTAAGGCAGGTATAGTAGCATCGGTATACATATTACAGTCTCCTAAGTACGTATAGGATAGGAACAGTAACCTTCATGTATGGGAAAAAAATTTTATTGTTCACACTTTCGTAGCATGGATATAAGTGTGGTAAAGTTATACATTTTTTTACTGTGTACACGCTGGAGTTAGGTGAGTTTTTCGTAGTCCCTTGAATATATTTGATTGATTTTTAGTGGCTAACCGATTAAACTAAATACCTGCATACCCAGTGTTTTGATTTGTTGGTAATTAAAAATCAAACTTAACATCTTACACATTTCTTAAATATGGTACTAAATGTAACGAACACTGCAAAACTTTTCAAACATTTATAAATGTTCCAAGTTCAACTGATAACTAAAAATTAAGTAACACTGCGTATTAAGCAGTGCAGGAGGAATACATTTCATTTCAATCACTCATACTAATTTAAATTAAGTGACATATTTCAGGCCCTAGTTCCGATCAAAGGTTATATCTTCTACATGTTAGTTAGTCTGACAAAAACAAATTCTGGGACTAGTTGCGTTGATATCGGTAATGTGCTGTAGAACAGGTGCCCTTTTCTGTTCGCAAGCTTACGTGATGATAAACTTTTTTAAAATTTTTTAAAAGTAGGAATTAAAAGCTGTAATGACTTAGTTTTAATTAAGCATTCAAATAATGAAATGTTTCTCTTTATCAAGCCAATCAAACATTAACTACAATACCATAACTTATTTATTGCCCATTTGCCTACCCCAGCGCTGCTTGCGTCCGTAAGATAATCTGCTATGTTTCTAACCTATAGTAGAATTAACCTTAATTATGCACATACAATTTATTGAAGCTTTAGTTGCGTATTCATATACATACGATGGTACATAAGTGTTAAAACTGCCAGAATGAATTTTTGATATGTGTATTAATTTGCGTTATAAAAATATATATTCGTAACAACTGCAGAACTAAAGAACGAGACCTTAAAGTTCTGTAGGAACAAATACTACAAGGAAAACCTTGCACGCAGTTTGGCGCGCTGCGAATAGAGGCGATATGCTCCTCGTCAAGCGTGGGACACTGGCTCTTATCGGTACACTGTTCCCACGCGTCAAAGGTGGAAATTCGACACCGGTGAAGACTCCTCTTAACCCTGGTCTATTTCCTATTTTCATATACATAACGTTACCCTATCAATATCAAGATCTTGTACTGTTGACGGGCACTTATTTCTTCACTGTAAATATGATTCCCACAAAGATACATAGATATTTAAATGCTATTCGTAGGAAGTCTAGCTTATTTATAGTTGCTGTTCTGTCAAGTATATACTGGTGATTATACGCTGTTAGATCTCTTCACTGTGGTATGGATGCTCTGTAAATAAAGGAAATTGCACATCACTTCCTATTTATAAGAAACCTTTCTTGTAATATATATCAACTGATACAGAAGGTTTTAAATAACTCTTTTTCATTCTTCAATTATTTTAGTATGTATGTGGACGCTAGAAATATTACTACGTTAATGGTTAATTTATAGGTATCTCATTATTTCACTACGCTTTCGTTTTATTTATTGACTAAATAATTTATTTTCTTCCTTTTTAATATTTAGGCATATGTTAAAGGATTTGTATTTCATAAAATGATTAAGGCTACTGTGTAATATGGTTAATTGTTAGACAAGGCCGTGCGGCCCCTACTCCACTAAAGTACTAAATGTTTTATTATTACATTAAGCAGATATAACTTACGAGCCGTAGAGCGAAGGTGCCGACCAGCCCGCTGAGAAACAAGAGCAGAGATACCAACCTCATGGTCTCGTGCACTATAAAAGCGGACTGCGAGACGCCATGCAACTCCAACCTGATTTATCTGCACTCTTTCTTGTCCTATCACAGCTGCAAAGTTAACAGCACTGGTAGAAAGCTGAGCGAGCTCGAGAGTTGTCGGTCCTGATACCGTGGCTTTCAGCGAAACAGCCACAGGACGATTACGACCATCTAAACAGAAAAAAAAAAGAAAAGAAAACACATATTATCTGCTCCTTGCACGACAATTAAGGACGAGGCAATATACGTCGTTGCTGCCTGTTACAAAAAAAAACACACACACAAAGAAATGTTTTTTCATAAATTAAATTCTATAGCTGTTGTTTCACGAGATGATGCATTGTAAATGCACTCGGGAGGCCTCGGGTTTGATTCATGGCCTAGTCGTCAGTTTTCCACGGATTTTTCGAAGTCGCCCCAGGCGAATGCTGTGACAACTTCTTAAGAGTGTTCTAGTGCGACAAAATCATAATTTTGTATTTTTATAAAAAATTGTTAGTTTTGTAGATAATACTTGTGAATACATTGTATACTCTTACGAAACAATTTTAGCTCTCATAGTTTTCTCGTAACGGGGCGCCAAAGTCAAAATTTGCTTGTTATGCTGCCATACAAATAGTGAAAACCAACTGACCTACTTAAACACATTATTTCACTGTGAACTCACATCCCATTAGCTATTTAATATAACATTACAAAAACCCCAACGGAATATTTAGAATTAAAAAAAAAAGCACAGAAAGAAGTTGCAAATTCAGAAATGTTTTAAATACAAACACTGTTTGCGGTTTTTTAATGTTTTGTTACGTCGCCAATAGTGTTACTTCACTGTGAAATATTTCAAGTACGTAAGTATATTGGTTTACTATGTGCATGGCAGCAAAACATGCAAAGTTTGACTTTAACTCACCGTTATTAGAAAACTACGCAAGCTAAAATAGTTTCGTAAGAAGAAACTGCACTCACTAAATTTATAATTATGACTTTTATTGCACTTGAACACCCTTAAAACAGGTCATAGCCAATACCTTACCCATTTAAAGAACATGAAAAAATAGCGAAATTTTTTTAGGTGTCAAAAAAGTGTCCGAAACATTGTTGCGTGTTACTCTTCGTGTGGTTGAACGATGATAATTAGATAAGTTAAATTTCAAAACCCTGTGAGCGTTAGATACCTTTGCGATTGGGTCAGAGTTAAGGGCGTTGGACACGTAAATTTTCATTTTTTTTAATATTTGTGCCAACACCGTTTAACTTTTGCACATCAAATAACACGTCATTTTCCCCAAATAAAAAAAAATTAGGCCCCATAGTTTTTGCAAAATCACTCATCAAAGTCACGAAATGGACATTAGGGTGCAGCCAAAATAAAAAAAAGTAATTAACTAACGAATTCAAAATTTCGGGAACTGAAAGTCAGCGTATCAATGCATTTCATGACAAGTTTGACAAAAGTTAGTTTTGAATATTTCAGTAGTAGCCGAAAGTCAAAGTTATGCAAAAATTTACTCATTTCCATAAATTTTAAAAAAATACAATAATATATCGCTTTGTGTTTACAAAAGTATCTTGAAGTAGTTCACATCATTAAGTATCGATATGAATTATCTTTTTTCTGCAAGTTAATTATTTTTTATTATTTTGGCTACACCGCAACTGCCATTTTGTGACTTTGATAGGTGATTATGCTAAAACTATGGGCCCTAATTTGTTTTCATTCGGGGAAATGACATGTTATCTGATGTGTAAAAGTTGAACAATGTTTCGCACAAATATAAAATTTTAATTTTTACACGTCCAACGTCCTTAACGAAACGCTTGCTTGAGCACTGCGAACAAACAGCAGAACTACGTGAAAATGTTCATTTACTTCCGAGCTACTTTGCGAAATGTACATCTGGTCACAAACTGAAATCTGTGGCTAAATGCGAGAAAAACCAACGTCAAAATATCGTATGTATGTTAATCAAGCATATAATGTTTTATTATAATCCATATGGTGTACTGATTTCGGCAATAAGTAGAGACACGCCAAATTCGCGTTTTCTTTTGGTAGCAGACTAAACTTCACTTTCCTATACATAACAGAGCATAATCTGCGATTCAATTGGCCACGAACTTTTATGTGTTGTCATTTACGTCTTTATAGAGATCGGCCTATCTACCGTGTAAGCATTCTTCGCGGCAAATCACGACAATACCAGCCAGCGGGATACGTCGAACTAGGCTATAGTCACTTGGAGTCTAGTCAACTGTCAAAAAATAACGCAAAATATTCCTGGTCCTTTTTTTTCTGGTATTCCCAAGCAACTTACTTCAATCGTTTCATATTTCCTTGCTGTTGACTAAAAATTCGCACCTATTTACTTCAACTATTCGAACTCCGTATTTATTTATAAGGAATAGGAAATTCTCGCAACCGCTGTGACGCCGACGTTAGACTGGTCAGAATTATGCATTCTTCATTGTTAACTCTTATAAAATTGGCTTTCATCATAAAGATAAGCTAAACATATACCAGGTAGCATGAGGTCCTTGACAAACGAGCATTGACTACGTTATGACAATTTATACCAATATGGCTGACTTACATCATGCAGTGGTATGATCGATATATTGAAATAAATTTCCTGAAATTCTGAGCGAACAAATTCATTACGGGTAGGAAACATATGAGAGCTGGGTGGAAATAAATTCAAAAGGTAATTGATCTCGTGAAATTACACTTTCTATAAATATTGAAAGTAATTTTAGACGATCTTGGTAATTTCTGAGGAAATAAAGTATTTGAAAGCACTTCAGCCCTCACGCTCACATAAACGGCTGGATTATTACAGCTTTCTATGTCTTCGAATTTTATCTGCGAATGACAGATAATTTGAGTTGTAAGCATGTCTCAATCTTGAACTACTAGTGACAAGCAAGTTTCGAAAGTTAAATGACCTACATTGTGTAATACTTTCTCAAATATCAGCTGTCTTGTCCATTAGCTGCTACTGCCCCAATGAGCAGCCAGATTATCACCAGACACGGTACGACTGGGGTCAATCCTCGATGATCAGTAGCAGTTTTATTATTGGTCCAAAGTTATCCAAGAAGTGTGCTTAGAACCGTGATGTAATTGCTGGAGTCAACAATTTTTGGTAAAACTAATTATGCACCGGCCTGTTTCAATGACTTACTTGCACATCTGCAGCTCTTCTCCGTGGCTATTGGCAGCGTGTCTATTGCCAGTACAAATCAGAACAAGTTTACTGAGACACCACGACTCTGTGATGTGTGGATATGTTTCCAAGGCGATGGAAGTTAAAAATAATCGATCACTGACCATGAACCAGAACTGTCAGGAATTGAAGCAAGTTTGTGAAAATTTCTTTTCATCAACAACCAGTGCCTCTAACAATTGCAATTGTTGAAGGAATTTGTGTATTTTTCGATTTGAGATTTCCACAAGTAGAATTTGCGAAATTTTCCTGCCCGTTGTAAACACATGCCCAATTGTGCCGCATGGTTACGGTATAAGATGAAAAGTACTTCGGAATCTCTTGGTTATAAAGGTCTCCACACTACTCACATAAAATTGAGAATTCTTAATAATATTTGAGCTCTCATGTATGTTGGAATCAATGTGTCTTCGTACCGACATGAAGCTCTAAACAAAATGGGTAAAATTAATCTAGATGGTTAAAAACATGAATGAACACCGATAGTTAGTGCCCAGTAGTTTTCCCAAAAAAAGATTTTTACTCCAACTTGTTACGTGCACATCTGCATCTCTGCTTCGTGGTCAATAATTGAATGATTTTAACTCGCAGCGCCTTGGGTTCTAACAGCAAACAACATACGTGTAGTGCCTCAGCAACCTTATTACGGTTGGCAGTGACAAATGAGTGACACCTCTGTGCAGAAACAAACTGCTGATAACCACGAAACAGAACTGCTCATAATTATGTTAGGCAATGAAACATGCTAGTACACAATTATTTGCCCCAAAAATATTGGTGCAATTGATGCTAGTAAAACTATGCGATATTCTTCTTGTGGTATATGACTGAAATATATTCGGATATCAATTTGGCAAGCTTTCGGAAGAACAAGAGTATTTGTAATAACGGCCCAGAGCACAACAGAGCCACTTACCGCATTGTGTCCAGCTGCTAGGCAGTCAACTGGTACGCTAACTTCTCGACAGCTTCCATTTCAAACGTGTCATCAAGCCGTGACCTTGTCCGTGTTCTGTTGCCCACACAATGCGTAATAATGCCTTCGTGCGCTGTTTCATAAATAAACCGCACATGATAAACATGCACGTGATGCCACTCTAATTACGGCTAACCTAGTGCATGAACACGCGAGGTCTTGAAGCCGAGAGTTTAGTATAGTTCAGTATGATGACGTCACAGGGCCAACCGTAACACATGTTACCAACACGACTTGTTTCCAAATTTATCACTGGCTTGCAGTCGTCAAAGATGTGTTGACTCAGATGTCGTCTAATCACAGAAGGAGTAATGACGTCTACATTATTATTGGTATTCAACCTGGCCGAGAATCAATACGCGAAATAATCGTGCCTCTAGCGATAGGGAAAGCGAATCCTTAACGGAAGTTTGCCAAAATTTTACACTTGAGTCTGACAACAAATACAACGAAAAATAAACGTTACTCAGAAATGATAACGAACTGAAATAGCGTAGCTACATTCACGATTTATCATTAACAAAAAAGTTTTATTTAGTACACTGAAAAGTTAAATGTAACAAAGAAAATGTTATATAATGGATGTGACAATTGTGAGAAGTCTGTGTTCAGTCTTTATCATTCCTTGTTGAACCGCCTTTACCGTTCGTAATTTTGAATTTAAAATTCCAACCTAGCGATTCAGATTTAATGCTAATTTAATTGGGCAGTGTTGCATTAAACTGGTTTTAATAATGCTTTGCGGTATATGTTGCTCTGAAGCTTGTGTGCTGTTCGCCATGCAGCATATCATGTAGGCAAACAACCGAAATAATTCCTTTAAAAAGAAAAATTGCAGGCGTACTAATGACTAAAAACGAGAATTGTACTATAGGGAGTGTTCTGAATTTGGTATTACAATGGTATTAATTGTATCCATAGCAAATCGTACGTCTTCGGCGAAAAAAATGGTTCCGTTGTTTAACACGGCAGTCATGACTCTCCTATTATAGGCTCTCTGTTTATGAGTATTAAAACACCGAATGTTACTTTCAAACCATCTTATTCAGCTTTCTGAACACATTTTCTTTACGCTACCGTTCCTTGAGAGAAGTGTTCGGGATTAGCGTTTTTTACAACTTTGATTTACCTCTCATTTCAGTGTACATATCTATGATATCCATATAAATTGCATACGAAGTTCCATATTGCAGTACATAGGACCTACAATTTATTCTATGTCCTAGATTAAATCAGAAATTTCAAACTAAATTTCACGATTCCTATTCCTCGCCATACTGCAACACAGACGTGCCTGGTATCGTAATATTACTATAAGGTGTTTGCTGCTAACTAATAAAAATTAAGTCTATCCGAAAAGACAAAGCAACCCGCGCGGTATCCATTTTATTTTTAACAGAAAGCTGATGTTCCGGTTTGTGGAAACCAATCTTGAAAACACCCTTTCAGGGTATCCGCGAAACTGTAGGGATAAGATTCTTGGTGAGAGAGGGCCGATTGCAAAGTCGTATTGAGTAAAATTCAAGGCCTCTCTGAGTGAACCGTGAGAAATTTTCATTGCAGAGACGAAAAGTGAGTGAAATCTAAGAAAAAAACTGAGAATTGCTTAATGTGTCCTCAGACCTTCCGTAAGATTATCTCAAGCTGCCATTCAATCATGGTGGCCGTAAATAGAGGTTACAATGTCACATGGGGGAGAATGACAATCATATTTTTAATTTATTGGTAAGATTTTAGAGGAGGAACATAAACACGGTGTAAATAAAATACAGCGCTGTCATCTACAATATAATTTATATTCGTTGCACACTTTTTATTGAAAGCGATGTCGTAATTTTTCGAACAAAATAGTTACGATACCATTTTATAATCAAAATCGACGTATTTTTTTACAGTTTTACTTTTCATTTTTTCAGCTTTCCAGTATGCGAAACACTAAATATAAATTGTCAAATCGCCGACATGTATGTTTTGTGCATAACAAATGAAAAAAATAATATACATTTGAGCTGAATTTGCAAGTCGGTGCTCGAAGAGAAATTATTTTTCTCGCGAATATTGTGGTAACATTCCACCTCAACTAAGGTATCAAAATTTTCTGACTGTGCAATGCAAACGAAAAATTCTCAGATTTTACTCATACTCGCCATAGTTTCACCTTAACCTCAAAATTTTCCTCACTTGACTCTGCAATCGACCCGGAATGTTGGAAACGTGGATAACGATGTAGCTATGGCTGATTTCGAAGCGAACTTGAAATAAAAAAAAAGCGTGCTTGAATATATTTTTCGTTTTTGCGCGCTTCTACTAAAAACTCAGATATTTTTAGTGAATTTTTTTCTACCATCATAACGATGAAACAAGGTGGGGCTTTGAAAATCAGTTCCTAAATGAGGCTAAATAGTAGACAAGAATGCCAAGGCGAAACAACTTCATTAGTTGAGGCACTGATTCATGGTAGAAATATTTTTTTACCAACTTATTTCATTGCCTTACGTACACATCTGTAGCTCTGCCTCTTGGCTATTGGCAGTGTGTACATTTGAGCCAATAAGAGTAAGGTTACTGCCACACCACATGTATGTTATTTGCTGGTAGAAGTGAGAAAAGTGAGGGTTTTTCAACCTTTAAGGACTCGCTCTTTATTTTTGCAGTGGTTTCGGAAATATTTTTTTACTCAAATTAATACATATATCGAAAAATCGTTCTTACAGTTTTAACACTTGTATACCATCGTTTGTATCTGAATTTTTCTGTTACAACACACCGAACGGATTTTTAGATTTTTGCTTCTAAAATATCACATATTTTGTTGTCAAAGTAAACCAAAATGAAGCAAAATTAATACTTTCTTACAAACGGTGCATTATTTAGAAAACGCTATGGTAAAACTTTTCAGAGCATTTGATTACAAAATATTCGAGTTATTTGCAATTGCTTGAAATAAATGTAAGACTATGGTCTTAAGGCTATAGGTTACATACTGTCTTTTAATAGTTAAATTTTTTTAAATCTTGAAAGGTAGAAAGTACCGTAAAACCGTTACATAGAAATGTTGGAAATTGCTTGTACTACGTAGCGTATTTTTGTCAAAATTTAAGTTTATATAATTTGGGCTAATTGTTGACCTGATAAAATTTTCTTAAATTCAATAACTAGTCAAAATAATAAAAATTTATGTATCGAAAAATTTAGGCTACGATGTACAGACAATTTCCAACATTTCCATGTAACGGTTTCTCGATATCTGCTCCCTTTAGTGGATTTAAAAAATAAAACTTACTAAAATAGCATAATAGGGACTCATGACCTTAAGAGCCGGTGAGGGTGAAGTGAGGTGAAGGGAAAACACAACTGCAATGCCGGAGCCAGGATTCAAACCCGGGGCAACTTCCACCGTAGACCGGCGCCTAATCGACTACGCTACGGAGGCCGAAATTTGCGGATGATGAGGATGAAGGACGCCCATAAGGAGGGGCAGGGTGGGGCCTGAGCACCCCCCCCCCCTAACAGATGTTACACAATGTGTTTACTTTTGTTTTTTAATAAAACTTTTATCAAAATATTTGCAGTTCGATAAGTTTCGTAATCAACACGGTTTCATGTTTCGAAATATGCCAGTGGCTACAAATTTATACACAGGGTATATCCGTTCCTGTTGACATAACATATATTATGATCTTGGCGCCCCCTTATAATATGTAAGATAGGCGCCCTTGATGATGACGACTGAGAGTTTTAAGGGGGGGGGGGTTCATTCATTTTTTACTGTATTTTCAGTTTTTGAGCTATAACATTTATTAAAATTGTATTATAAAATTTTTCTCTTCGACAAAGCATATAATATATTATTGGTAAACTACTTGGTATAAATAATAATGGAATATTCTATTAATTTGCCATTCAGAATCATTGCAAGAGAATAATAGGTTAACTTTCAAGATTTCTCGTGCAATAATTCTGCATAAATATTAATGAAAAATGCCATTATTATTTATGTCACGCAGTTAACGAAGAATATCTTCTACGCTTTGTCGAAGAGTAATTGTTGATAATACTCACTGAACAAATATTATGGCTAAAAACTGAAAATACAATACAACTGTTTAACACTCCCCTTGAACATCCAGTTAACGACCAGGCTTCATAACAGCAGATGTGCACATATGGTATTGAAACAGTTGATAACTACAACGCAGCACTCTGTGGCCAGTGAAAGAGAAAACAGAAGACAGTCGTGCAGTACCGAACCGACACAGTTGGATTTAACTAATATTTAGGAGAAGATATATTTTACCTGCGTGTTTGAATCTACTCTCCTGCACTCTGTTTACTCAAGACTTGACAGCCAGCCTACGGTCTTCGATTCGAGAGTTCCTGTATTCAAATCCTGGTTCAAACATGGAGGTTGTGTTGTCTCTTCACCTCGCATCACCATCGTCGGCTCTTGAGACCTTGTTGTTATGGGCGATTCGGTGTAAAGTGAGCACTCAAAGAAGCCCTGCTAAATTTCTATTTTCAATAAATTCGTATCTTTCCTCGCGTAATGGCAGACGATGGGAAATGTTTAACCTCTCTGGACACGTCACTTAATGTTTGCGCATGTATAGTCCTGTTTACAATGCGCAGTTGGCAGTCGTAGATTAATATGTACGTTAAGATATGCGTATTCACAATGCGCAGTCCTCCGCAGTCGAGCAGTCCGCAGTTCAGCAGTCGGAGATGGAGAACTTTGTCTCTGACTGCTGGACTGCCGACTGCCGAAAAATTCCAACGAATCAGACGTTACTGTCGTAATCACGTGATGTAAACAAATATTGCTTTTAGAGAGTTTCTATGCTTCTAAAAGCAAACTAAACAATTTTTACAAATTTAAAAACAATATGTTGACATCATGGCCGATTATTAAATAGCAGGTTTTTAAATATTATGCATAAACACCATTGCTGCTGGACTGCACATTGTGAATTGTATTCGACTGCCGACTGCCGGCAGTTGACTGCAGACTTCGCATTGTAAATCGGGCCTAAGATAAACCGTGCAGTCGGTAGGGACCTATATATTTTGATAAAAAAAAAAGTTTGTTAGTGATATGAAATACAAATATGTCGATTTAAGTTGGTTTTATTTCAGTGTTGTATTAAAATAGGAAAATACACAGGACTATATTAGGCAATTTGTTATAAACTATAAAAACTGTAAAGCACTACGTTTGATATTGAATTATACACAATAACGGCTAGTGATATTTTTCAACGGTTAAATTTTTAGTGCTCACTTTATAAATAACGACCTATAATAGTGCATGGTATGTAATTCAGCGCTAAAAACGTCTGTTCAGAAATGTAGATTCGTCGCAACCAATAATAATAACAATAATAATAATAATAATAAAATTAACAGAAGCACTAAACAATAGTTTTAGCCAACTTTCTAAGCAAACATTTTTCTCGATTAACGAATATCCGTAGAACAATCTCTGACGCCGAAATTTCGTACGTTTAATTGCGGCCAAGAGAGCATGCTTAAAAAATGCATCATTCTGGAAAAATTTTTGCTCACAAAATTGGCAAATATCTTTATCCAGGATTGTTGTTTTGTAGTTTTTCTATATTGAATTTTAAAAAAAAGTGTAGAATTCAAGTGAATTCCGCGCTTATTTATCTGCCACGCTCTCTTAAAGGGCTGTAAAACCTTCTCACCTCTACTCAAGCCCTGATCAATTGTCCATTAACTGCTACTTACCGAAACAGAAGACAGTGAACGAATAGACGGGGATTAAGTATGTATACGTCAGTGAATCCTAACATGCAGGTAACTGAATTCATAAGTTTTAACTTTTCGTACCAATGGTACTCAGAGCCCATTTTTACTTTGTTTGCCTGCCTTCTCTATCATTAGGCTCTATGAAACCACTGTGCTCTTAGTTAACTGTAAACACTCCTATCGGACTTAACTTAATTGAGTTATATAAAGAGAATTTTTAACAAGTTAAAATAGCTCTGTGGCTTCAGAACAAATTTAAGAAACCTAGTTGGTGCCCGGTTAACATAGCGGATGCTGGAAGTAATAAAAGTCAGTCATATACTATTTGTGCCAACACTGATACATTTTCAGACAGTAAATAAAATGCCGTTTCCAGCGCAAGACATTTTTTTGATTTGATCTCATCATCTTTTCATGGTAATAATTAATTTGCAGTGAAAATACAAATACCGAACTACTTAAGTACATGCGTGTAATTACATAGAGTAAGTTTTGCGCGTTTTTTGGGTCTATTTTTAAAACTTGTTTGCATTTTAACAACAAAGTGATCTACAATGTATTAATAGTTTTTGTCACAATACTTTCAGTGTGAAGTATCTCAGTTATGAGAATAGGATAGTTTTAATTCGGTAAAACTTCGACATTGATGTAAACTTGCATGTTAGTAATGAAACGTAAGAATTTATTTTGTATAATCTAGTGGTTATGCCTTTAAATTTAATGTTGAATATTTTATCAAAGTTTAGCATAAATGTAAGTTTTTTTTAAATGCTTGTAGCATACATAAGTGAAGACTTAAAAAAATAACGAATAAAATTAATTCTTTTGATATACATATGCTCTGTTGTATTAAATATTATAATTATTTCTTACGCAGTGTGATTACCACTCAGAACTAGTGCCTTGGAGTTTTAACATACTAATTCTTGAAATTTCTTTACAACACCACGGGAATTATTCCCGGAAAAAAGTAAAACATTTTCTAGTGGAATCGCTTGAATTTACTGCCGATCTCAGGCGAAATGCTTATCGAAGTATTTTGGGCCCCTTTCCTGGTTGTAACTGGAAGATTGTGAATTATTTCACACCGAATGTCGTGTCAGCATAAGTCTTTAAAAACCACTCGCGTAAATTAGACGGGCGCGGAAAGGAAAGGTGATGTAGTAGGTTGGAGGTGCCTCTCACAGAATGTAATACGAGAAAATTTTCGCTTCAGTTTATGTGAATTGAGTTTATGACGAGAATATCCCGTAAAGTTTGGGGGGCGATTCGAGGTAAAAACAGCCAAGAGTTCACGTTGGTAAACATGATAGCAAGAGTAGTTCTAAAACATATTTTACGACTACTTGAAGAATTCATGAAGTACATTTTTCACTTCGTAGAAAAATTTTTTCAACTTTTCTGTATACAAACTGTTCAATATGTTTCCGTTTACATAGCTTCCAAGTTGCGAGTGCTGAATAGTAAAAATTTCGACGACGTGCATACATCTTAAACTTTAGTTGTATTTAAAAAGCTTCTTCAAAATTTACCTTAGTAAATAACAATTTATACGTTGATATATTTTTTTTATTAACGGGAAGCAAAACGCTTCACAGTATCTTACATAACAAATTCAGCAAACAGATAAAACCGGAAGTTGAAAGTTTTGGCAACATTTCGTTTTGCTGCAAAATAAATTTTACATAATTCATAGACAGCCTTAAATTTAAAATGCGGCATTTACGGATTGACCGGATATTAAATTTCAAACCGAGTGTTCAACATTTCATTTGGGGAGTTCGTAAAAATTTACAGGCAGAGCACGGAATTAAAATTACATAAATTATTTAATTTCTGAATGTGGGTAACCACTTATAGTTTGCGTGCACATGATGAGTAAAATTATTATTATGAAAAGTAATAATGCAAAAAACTGCTGATACGATTGATTTATATTAGTATAAAGAAAGTCATACATGTATTTGGAAAACAACACAAAAAAAAAGTTTTGTCTCAAACATAAAATTAAATTTTTGGTAAATAGTATTATTTATATATTTAACTTTTATCAGTGTTGTATAATAATATATTGCATTGCCTACTGATGACTGCCCAGTACATACCGAACATCATAGTTGCTTGCGGGTACAAATACCACCTATACAGACACCTGAAAAATTCGCGTTTTCTGTTGGACGCGCGTAGAGACACAAACAACTTTAAATTCGTAGACGTAAACCATTGGTCATTGAATTACTTGACACCTCTTAGAAGGCGCGCGCTGAACCAATGCCATACAGACTACATAATACCTGCCCAATCATGTCGTATCGCTGTCTTAGCGAGCAGCCAGTGGACAACTGCTGTCTGCTTTACTACACATACTTGGAGGCTAGCCTACATGTCAGTGAACCCTCACATTTATCCAGTCTCTACCCAGTAACATATACTTAGAATTTTCGTGAGCTCAATTTTGGGGGAATTACATTTGAATAACACTGTGCACGTAAGTTACTTTTGTGATTGGTCGATGAGGATCCTGTAAAGACAGTAAAAACACCCGCAGACTCGTGCACTTGTCACATGGACAACTGGCGACTCGCTGGAGCAGCAGCTAACGATCAAGTACCTCAGTATAGAGTGCAAATATGACAGTGGAGTCTTGCCAACAGGTAATTTAACCTGCCAAACACTCGTATTCCTATACATAGAGCCCGCGATTTTTGTTTCAATGCCTCATGTGCACATATGCAGCTCTGCTTCGTGGTCAGCGATTGGCTGTTGTAAATTCTCAGCGTCTCGGGGTTTTACCCGCAAATCACAGACGTGTGGTGTCGCAGTAACCTTGTCCGTGCTGGCACTAGTCAAATGAGCCACGCCTACATTCTGCCAATGCTCAAGAAGCAGAGCTGCATTTGTGCACACAAGGTATTGAAACAAATTGTTGCAGAATTCTTTTCACCAAAAATCGTGGGCTCTACCTATACATCACTCAGGCGTATAACGCCTGTTCCAGATGGCTAGAGACCTGAAAAATTCGCGTTTTCATCTCGGCACAAGCTAGAATTCCAACAACTGTACGTTTGTGTCACTTCCGCAATCGGCCTTTGACTTACGTGACACCCCCTGGAAGTCTCTGAGCCAATAGTAATAATATAACTAATGCAGACGTATATCACTTTAACAGCAAGCAGCTAATGAGCATCTGCTGTCTGCTTCAGTTCATAAATATTCTCGCAGGCTAGCCTTCAGGTCAGTGAACCTGCGAATTTTTCCGGACTCTACTAATTATTAGGGACTGGGAAATTTCGCGAATTCAATGGCCTGTAGGCTAGAACCAAATATCCCATGTAAACTTAAGCCCCGACGGGCCTTGAGTATGTATAGTACAATGGATTCTAGCTTACAGGTCATTGAATTCGCGAAATTTCCCAGTCCCTAATAATTAGTAGAGACCTGAAGAATTCGCAGGTTCACTGGCATGCGTGTAGGCTAGCCTCCCAGATTATCTGTCTACTCAAGAGGACATCACCTGATAATTGGCCGCTCGCTGACATAGTAATACGTAGAGCCACGATTTTATGGCGAAAATATTTTGGCAACATTTGGTTCCAGTGCGTCATGTGCACATCTGCGGATCTGCTACATCGTTTGTGATTGGATGATTTTACTCACACTTGCCTTGGCAAACCACAGACGTACGGAGTTACAATAATCTTATTATGATTGGTGCAGTAAAATGAAAGATGTGTCTGAACAAAGACACGCTGTCGATAGCTATGAAGCAGACTTGCCGATGTGTACAGGATACACTGAAACAAATTGGGGCCAAAATCTTTTCGCGACAAAATCGTGGCTCTAGTAATACGACAGTATGTATCCTACATGTACTTGCTTCTTTATTATTAGCTCAGCCCTCTCCAGAAGGAGTCAAATAAGTCAAGAGACTATTGATGAAGTAACACGAACTATTGATGTTTGAATTCTGGCTGTGTCTAAAATGAAACGCGAATTTTTCAGGTCCCTACTAATCAGTAACTTAGGAATAACCTGATGTCATTGCATTCGACGTGTCACTGCAAACAAATGTCATATTACTTCAGAGAGTAATTTATCACAAGGGAAGTTAACTGTTTGCTAGTTTCTAATGAAGTGTTTGCACGTCCAGTGTTTAGAGACACCTGATTTCCGCGAAAACGATTTCTGCATCAACTCGTCTCAATGCCTACGTGCTCTTATGCATTTCTACCTCATTGCTATTGGCAGCATGACTTCATCAAAATACGTTTCTCATTTGACTGTAGCAATCAGAATAACGTGACTGTGATATAACACGTATTTTACTTGCGCGTACAACCCCAAAACACAGATATTTAAAAACACCCAATCACTGACCTTGAAGTAGGACTGCAGTTGTGCACAAACGAGTTGGGGCGAATGTCTTTCTTTTTTCTGAACTCAGTTCCTCTACGTTATGCTTAAATAGATCTTGCAATTAGACCCCACTTTGGTTCCAAATACATCTCAAATGTTAAAATACCCAATTTGAAGTGAATTCTTAAGGTTACATAAATATTATACATCATGGCTAGAGGTATATAAATTTCGCGGATTCATCTGGCAGCAGCCTAGACTTGTCAGTCCTATACACCCACTGGCCACAATCCATTATCTATTGGTAGAGGTACGTAAATTTCGCAGATACATTCCAGGTCAGGTTGAACACCAATTATGTATACTTCATTGTCATGTCTGTGACTTGCTGGCGGCTGTTATGAAACGCGTTTGACTACTGCAAGCCAGTAGTAAATAAGGAAATAATGCGAAGTGCTATCGCTTGCTATTCGCTTGTAAAGTTATAAGCCAATAGATAATCGATTGTGGCCAGTGGGTGTATAGGACTGACAAGTCTAGACTGCTGCCAGATGAATCCGCGAAATTGACGTACCTCTATCTATTGGCTTATAACCGTACAAGCAGGTAGCGAGCGTTAGCACTTCGCATTATATCCTTATATACTACTGTCTTGCTATAGTCAAACGCGTTTCATAACAGCCGCCAGCAAGTCACAGACATGACATTGAAGTATACATAATTGGCGTTTAACCTAACCTGGAATGTATCTGTGAAATTTACATACCGCTAATCATGGCCTAACTAAAAATTTCCTCATACTGCCAAACTTTGCCGTGATTCCATTATCCTACAATTTCCGCTGCCGAAACTAAGCAGGAGGCAATAACATTTAAATTGTGTACTATGTGATTCGAACTAACGAAATTAAATAAAATATTACGTCTTAACTGCACAAGTCTTTGTGCGTATGAACCCCTTACGTCCACTTTGAATAAAGCACTTACGCGATCAGTACAGTTTTAACTGCTTTTCTTGACATAAAACTGTAAAATTACAGCATTTTCTTAAAAACAACACTTCAATTAATACGTAAAAGTTGAGTAGAGTTTGGTGTACTTTCAAAATCACAATTCTCACATTCTCAGTTTGAACAGCAGACGGTATCTCGGGTTTACTCAAATTTTCTTGTACGTTGTTTACGATAAAGTATTTACATGTGGTATTTTGTAACGTGAATAGATGCATTTTATTAATTAAACTTGTAAATTATCGAAGTAAGTGTGTTAATGTTATGGTTTGAGTGCTTAACGTGCCATATTATACGGAAAATGCTAGGCCAAAAGTACAAAAACAAATTTGAAACAAAAGCTATTATATATCAATCAAAGATAGGTGAGTGTAAAATCGTAATACTTTATTTTAAATTACAGCTCTAAGTATTCTCCCATAGCACATTAAATATAAAATTCAAGGTAACATATGTTCTGCCGCAAGGCAAACTAAATGACAAAGGAAACGTAGGCTGGCGCATCTGTGAGGCAAAGGGAACACGTAGCTTTGAAGTGCCCGTCGAAGATAGGGCCTGTATTTGCTTACTTTTTTTTTTTCGTTGCCTCCTTCATCAGGGGAAAATTTCGTAGATTAATTTTGTTTTATGCCGTCCTCACTGAGGCGTGGGGTGAAAGCCTTTCTTTTCATTAGTGTTTTAGATATTGCTAACGAGCGCATCATCAGGTATACAATCAACATGCTTTGTGCAAAGTACTCTTTAGGAACTTCTTGCAACGCCATCCTTGGCATAATTAGGAAAAAACGATGAGGGGTAGGGGAGGTGTGTTGTGAAAGCTTTTGTGAGGGAGGACAGAGAGAGAGAGAGAGAGAGAGAGAGAGAGAGAGAAATTGGCCTAAATCACTTTTTCACACACATGTTATTGGGACTTTTCTGCAGAAGAATATTTACTACGAGCGCACATTCCCCTAAAGAAAAAGTTGCCTGAAAAACAATTTCTTAATTAAATTTCTTGTTATCACTAATTCTATGTTAATTATTTAAAAAGAAATCTAAGAAGAAATCGATAATGTGAACTGTTACTTTAAGATAATGTTTGTTTAGCCTACATATCTTTACTGTGTTGATCTGTGTAGTAATTAGAGATAAACTAATTACTTACTAATTTTATTCACGTGTAGAGATGATGGTATATCGCGAAAATTATTTGTGCCAGCATACACTTAAAAACACTGTGGTTTCTTGCGACATGTATGATTGGGTGATATACGTCTGACACTCCGTAGCTGTCTGCAGACCAATAATAGGCATCAAATATTACAATGGCACGATTCTTATTGGCTTAGCCAAATAGGGCAACAGCTTTACATGCATACGAAAGCCAGTAATCTTCTGGTAATCTGAACGTACGTTGAAATCCAGCAAATAGTCAAGTTTTCCCGCGATAAACCATCATCTCTACGTATCAGTAAACACAGATAACAGCCAGCTCAATTAAGTTTACACAATTTTGTTAAGTAATTCTTCATGTCACTAGTGGCTCTGAATTTCCAAATTTAGTCATACCAAATTAGTTACAAGTAAGCAAACATATAATCACTTAACCTATAATACTACCTATTTAAGGTGATCGCCTACCAAGCGCTTGAACGGTTTTACAGTGTGTTGGTAGAAAACATTTTTACGAAACTTTCCAAAATTTTCATAAAAAATCTACACCCTGCCGTTACGGTATTATCAAAACAACCCTCAGGCTATAATGAATATTTACCCTGTAATTTGTATCGTATCGTATCAAATATCGCGTATACTTTTCTACACGTTACTTATAGTGTAGCCCGGGCAGAAATTAAATTAAAATGTACAGATAAATAATATTTAAATATATTGGATTGTTTCTTCAAACTTAGTAGTGTCTTTCTACCTTCTAAGGATCAGATTGTTTCTTGTTCTGAACATTTTATTTATTGTACTAAACAGTGTACAAAACCTACAGTTTTTTTTCTACAGAACAGATTCTTCAGTCAACTTAACAAGTGTTACTCTACACAACACACTGTTTCTTTTGCAGACAAAATTGTATATTTTACACAACATATTGTTTTTTGTATGTAACATAATGCTTCTTCTACATTGTTTTTTTCCTTACAGAACCATTAGATACTGTTCTCCTTGAGAACGTATTATTTCTTTTACATAGTTGGTGATATCAACTGCAGAACATGTTATTTTCTTAACGGTACAGAACGATCCTTGTATACAACATATCGTCTTCTACAGGCTGAATTGTTTCGTTTACACACGTTATATCTTCTACTGACATGTGTGTATTTAGGCTATATACATATATTCTTTTTCTTCTACAGTACACATTGTTTATTCTTAATAGTTGATTGTTTCTGCAACAAAAAACATAGTTTCTCATGAAAGTCTTATTGTTTATTCTGCAGATTCTTCTCCAAAGACAGCCAACAATCAACTATACTTGTTGTCCTATTTTAACGCGTCTTTATCAACTTGCTTTATTGTCTGTATGTTTGTCTGTTGGTTACAACTTTTTTAATCGGTTTTACTCTGTCTTCCTGAGGAACTAGAGACCTGAAACTTTAAATAAACAATAGACAACGATGACAATGCAATAAAAGAGAAGAAAATGCGATAATATATTTATGTGCATAAAAATATAAAAAAAAAATATTTTTTTACTATGTCGTGGTAATCGGACTATGTAATGAGATAGAAAATACAAACTTTAAACCAAGCACAGAGAAGAATGAAAATTTAGGTAAAATAAAGTTGTAAAAATATTGAAAATTAAAAACGTAACTAGTATACATCTTTTCAAAACACGTCATTGCCAAACATCACACATACATGACTACAAAGAAAAATAAATAAAATAAATAAAAATATATGAAGTATTTCAAACTGATTAAAAAGGAGAAAATATTTTCTCCCATGAATATATTTGTATGATCAAAACGAAAATCGTGGGGCGCATACAATAGACAGTAGCAAGAAGTGTAGAGAGTAGCTGTCGTTGAGTAAAATCACACCACAGTTAATATGATTTGCTGTGCTACAAAATTATCAGTGACTTATGTGAACTATTTATACAGTTGTATGTGTACCACGCTTTTCGTTTTAATCTTAGAAGTATTTTCATAGAAGAAATTATGCTGTAAATTTTAGTCTGTTTTAAAAACGCAGTATATTAATGTTTTTAGTTAATATTTCTTAAGAATGGTGTTTCCCACAACAATACAATACACTTTTCTAAGGGTATAGCTGTTTGGCCTAGATGAAAGTATCGATGCTATTACTTTTACGTAAGACAGTGGCTTACTAAGAAAATATTATTATTGGTTTTTGTAAAATACTGACTGTTTAACACTAGTTCCAATTTTTAATGTATTTGCTAAAAAATGAACAGTAATTAATTTAGAACATGTGATAGTAGTGATACTCGATCCTGAAGGTTACAAAAACAAAAGCATTAACTAAAAAATAAGTGCCATAGGAAACTTGTGAGGCGCATCTCGTAAGTAAATGACTAAGGACGCCAGACATAATGTGTTGCCGCGAGTTGGGATTATTCATATTTGGGTGAAAACAAGTTCACATGCGTTACATTTGTATGACTGTAGGCAAAAGAACTACGGGATATTTAGCTTTACAAGTTAAATTGGTAATTTGATGACCACATTGAAGGAAAGGAAGGAAGACATGACGGCTGTGGAAGGGATCACGATCACCATATAAATTATGCAATAGAGATAATAGAGACAATCATCAACGGCATTTTATTGGAACCAATATATTGTTTTGGAGTAGTGTGTCGTTGCCCTGTATGGAGTCTGATTCTCAGAGAAACCGTTTGTACTATCTACGTCAGTGAAGTAAGGTATTGAAAGTATCCCCGTGTGGACTTTGATAATCAGAGAAACCGTTTGATCTATCTACGTCAGGGAAGTAAGGTATTGAAAGGACATATCTCGTCGTATCTGAGAAAATACCAACTGAATTCGAAAATAAAATAGAAACGTGCGTTAGGCTTTAAGTCATACTACTCACAAACGAAAAGAATTGGCTGCATCTCGCAGACCCATATAAATAGTAATAGTAAAGTTAACCAATGCACGCAGGCTGAGTGGCTTATGCATAGAGGCTGATAAGTCAGTCAGCGGTATCCTTACTGCTACATAGCTTTTGTGCCTCACACCGTCGCCTACAGCATCACGTTACTACAGGCCGGGACACATCCTTCGAGATTTGTTCCTAACGGCGTAGTTCCAAGAACGCTTGAGTGTGCGTATCTGTACTTGATAGTACAATAGCATAGGCAACTAAAAATACAGATATACAGATATGTAGGCGTGTCAACTTGTTCACAATATTATGAAATTTACCTGCATCGAGACGTATTCCAAGAGAAGTATTTAAAATCGCTAAACACTGACGAAAGAATAGATGTGTGTCATCTAGCGAGCAGAACGTGATCCTTGTAACCCAGCATAGATTGTGAAACTATGTAAAGGCTTCAATGTCCCAGCTTTTAGTAATAGCTAGAGATTATGGTATATCGCGAAAATCTTTTTATGCCGATACACCCTTGAAAACACTGTAGTTACTTGTGGCATGTATGGTTGGGTGATATACGTCTGATACAAGCAGTTGTCTGCAGACCAATAACGGGCATCATATATTACAATAGCGGGATCCTTATTTGCTACGTCAAATAGGGCAGTAGTTGTATGTACAAGCAAAAACCAGTAATATTTTCTAGACCTGATCGGTAGGGCCCGGTAGTTTTCGCGAAAAGATTTTTGCCCCACTTTGTTTCAGTGTCTTACGTGCACACCTGCAGTTCAACTTCATGATTACTGGCAGAGTGTTTTTGTGCAGAGTTGTTATTCATTTGACTGTGCCAATCAGTACACGGATAACTGCCACACATCACACTCAAAAGCAGACTACTTAGGCTGTTAGTTTGGTAACCATCTAGTGTCATACGTAATCACTAGAGGCACGATTATTTCGCGTATTCATTCTAGGTTAGGTTGAATGCCAATAACGTATACTTCACTCCTCCTTCTGTGATTAGACGAGAGCGGTTTTAACACACATTTGACGACTGCAAGCCAGTTATAAATAAGGAAACAAGTCGTGGAGATATCACGTTCTATATGTTTGTACAGTTTGAAGCCAATGGATATTCGACTTCAGCCGGTATACGTATAGAACTGAGAAGTCTAGGCTGTTGCCAGATAAATACGCGAAATACTCGTCGCTCTAGTAATCGCAAAAGACATGCCAATTCGGCGTTATTTTCTGAACAACAGACTAGACTTCAAGCTGTAGCTGGAAGTTTTCCGCTGGCCATATAGTGAGGTAATTGTAGCGGGGAACACTTTGAGACAAATCAAAAACTCTAGAACGACCAGTAGCACGTAAATCAGTCAAATATGTAGCTGACAACCCATAAAGACTTGTGAGTAATGAAATCACAGTTTTTTCTCAAGTATGTGAAGATTATTGTAGCTTAGACTACTACAAAATAACAACGCAAATTTTGAATGTATCTAGTAATACACTTGGGCTAGTGTTTTTTGTCAATAATGACTGTTGGGTGTCCGTCCGACTACAAACATTCATTTCGTTTCAATGTCGTGTTGCACAGGTTAAAATAATTCCAGTAACGTTCTACGGATGACATTGAAAAATATCAAGACTGTTATAAGTCATACTGTGTACAAAGTTTTATTCGATTCTGACTTATTTCATTGCGAAAATATGTACTGAGTCTTGATTTTCGTGAAAAGAATTTTGCCCAGTTTGTTTCAGTGCCTTACGAGCACACCTGCAGCTCTGCTCCATGGTTACTGACAGCCAGTCTATGTGCAGAGCCGTACCTCATTTGACTGAACCAATTACAATAACGTTCCTGCAACACCACACGTCTGTGATTTGCCGGTAGAATACCAAGGCGAGAGAGAGTCAAACTATCCAATCACAGGCCACGAAGCGGAGCTGCAGATGTACACGTGAAGCAACGAAGCAAAGTTGGGCAAAATTATTTTCGCCAAAAATTAGGGTCTCTGCTGACAAAGCACTGGAACAAGTTGGTAGGGAGCCACGGTTGGCACAGAGGCTAAGGCACTAATCTCTCACAAGGATGTTCGATTCCCGGCGACGTCAGTCTTTGGATTTCCGCACGGGTAAAAATGCCGGACTATGCCACTGGTCAGCTGGTTTTCTCGAGGATCTCCCGTTTCCCCTGCCCATTCATTCCGGAGCTGCTCCATACTAACATCATGTCATCACTCGCCAGCACTAAATACCTGTATGTAAAGTGATAACCAAAATTCCTTTACTCGGAACAAATTGGTGCAGAAATCAGATGTCTCTACTATGAGGATAGTAGAAATATGATGCCATGTTAAAGGGACCGGAAGGGGGGGGGGTCTGTTAGATAATTTTCTGTATTTTTCAGTTCTTGAGACATAACATTTGCCAGTTCATACTATCAAAATTTTGTCTGTGATAAAACTTAGGATATATTCTTGATAAACTGCTTGATATAATTAATAATGAAATCTTTCATTAATTTGACATGCAGAATCATTGCAAGGGAATTAATTTACAAATTAACTTTCAAGAATGATTACAAGTGCAATATAAGATGAACTTATTATTACGATTTCCAAAATTCATCACGAATACCTTCTATACCTTACCATTGCCACATTTACCAAAAATATTTTAGAACAGATGTTATTGCAGAAAAAAGATAAATAAAATGTAGCATCTAGCCGTCAACCTCAAAGAAACTTTAAAAGTCGGTAGCATGAAAAGCTAGAACATAAAACTACGGACACGGTTAGACGTCAAAGTACATAAAGAAATGAAGGGCGTAAACAGAACAGAACCTTGCAGTGAAGTCTCAAAGTCAGGCGCAGTTTTCTAGCTGCGGGTCGTATACCCCCATGGTAAACTCTTGTTAAATGAAATAAATCTAATCCCAACAAAAAAGACCGAACGACTTTCTGGAAGTTTTATTTTACAGCTTATTTCGCTGTCATTTACTGCCGCTGTCTTGTTCAGGTGACGTAAAATATTTACTCTACGTAGAAAAAAAATTTAATTTAGAAAATGAAGAGAACAAATAAAAAAAGAGTAATGTGACTTTGTCTTCTTATTTTAACGAAAAAAAAAAAAACATAAAACTATTTTTTTTATTCCTTCGCCTTTTAGCAATCACTTTCAACATGTACGTTGCTCTGAACCTATCTTACTTAAAAATAACTCATGCCCATTAGTAGAGCCATTATTTTATGGCGAAAATATTTTTGCAACATTTGATGTCTACATGTTATGTGTAGGGCCATGAACTTTTCGCGAAAAGAATTTTGCCCTAGTTTGTTTCAGGGCCTTACGTTCACGTTTGCAGTTTTACTTCACGGTTATTTGCTGCATGTATTTGTGAAGTGACGTCTCTCTTTCGGCTCCGCCAATCACAATAGGGCTACTACAACACCACACGTCTGCGATTTGCGGATGGAACCTCAAGACACGCGTGTGTCAAAACATCCAATCACAGACTATGAAGCAAAACTGCAGATGTGTACGTAAGGTAATGAATCAAACTGGGGCAAAATTATTATTTTCACGAAAATTTCGCGGCCCTAGTTATGTGCATATCTGCAGCTCTGCTACACTGTCTGTGATTGGATGATTTTACCTTCACTTGACTTGGAAAATTACAGACGTACGGAGTCACAATAATCTTACTCTGATTGGTGCAGTCAAATAAGAAATGTGTCTGAACAAAGCCACGCTGCCAGAAATCATGAAGCACAGCTGCCGATAGTTTGTTATTTTGAAATTGTGTATTTTTTGGGTGTTTCCACCGTAGTGTACCTGAAAAGCATATATATGATATGAAAAGAATTAAAGCTTCTGGGGAAATCATAATAAGTGTATTATTATTTTTCATATGCTCATTGTGTCTTTTGGTTGTGTTCTTCTCGTGCTGCTTTATTTCATAAAATCTTTGATAATGTAGCATCACAAGAAGAAGGCTGCTATCACTCAGCTTTTTAAATATTAAATTCAATTTGTAATTTTGTTTCATACTCATCCATCATGACTACGGCAGAGGTATCATGGGTCTACCGGCTACTCAAGCCGGACCTACTTAGTTTTCTTGGGAATTGTCAAGTGACGGGAGTGTCTGAACAGCAGGACTTTTCTACCCTCAGAAAAAATTGCAGTGGATCACATTCGTGAGGGAAACCCACTGGAATTGAGCACCGAGCAGCAACGATCTCGTCCGGTGAGTGTGACCATTCATTCGAAACAAAAATTTACCTTCTCACGCATACAAAACCTACCCTCTTTGAAATCCACCGGACCCACGGATGCGCTACATTTTTTAATCTCGTGTAAGGAGGTAATTTCTCGTAAGGTCATGCCGGAGGTTGAATTACTGAGCATACTTACAGGGAAGTGTGAAGGTGGGATCCTGTTGTGTCTGAATAAAGCGCTAAGAAGCAATGATGTCAATTTTGATAATTTAATATCTAAATAACAGAACGCAGCTATTCCTGCATCTAGTTTTCATAGATGGACCTCTGAGTTAGTGTTCAGGACTCAAAAAGAGAGGAATCTTTGTATCATTTGTTCTATCAGTAATTGATTATGATAATGTGCTGGATTTGCACACGGAAGAAGATACATTGGTAGAGATAATCCTTGATAACCTTTCCAATGTTACTAAAGAAAAATTTGTTGCCATGAGGTTTCCTGGTACATTACAAGAACTGTATTATTTTGCTGGTAAGATTGATGTAAAGGTAGGAAACCGTGATGGGGATGTGCTTGTGCATAAGCCCTTTATAGGGGAATGCTCTGAAAAAAAAAAAAAAAGAAATGTGTCTAGTATTCCTTTAATATCTCAGTCATCAAGACCTCCCCCTGCTTCATTTACAGAGGAGTCAGGAAGTAAAAAAGGGACGGTGTGGTAATTGCACTGTGTTTGGGCACTTTTCACAAGAGTGTCCACTTCCTTCGTTTTCTAGACAAGAGCGGCGTTGCTTTAAATGTGTGTTGGGCACTATCGATCACAGTGTCCGGGAAACTGAACATGGCCAGGAATGTGCGCGGTGTTCTTGGTCATGTTTCAGGTAAAAAATAAGAGTATTGAAAAGGGGTGTTGTGTAAAGGTTTCTCATTACCAATGTGAATCCTTTCTGGTAGACACTGATACTACTCATAGCTTAGTGAGCCAGGAATTGTTTGAATTTTTAGTTCATATTTCCCTTCGTTAGAGAAAAATCTTAATACTGAGAGCCGTTTAACCTTGAGTGTGGCAAACGGAAAGTTATGTACTTGCAAAAGCATGTTTTGCTCCATGTTAAGATAGGGCCATTCTCTTGGAATGCAAAATTTTGGATAATGGAGGGTCCTAAATTTGATGGGATTTTAGGTTTAAACTTTTTGGGATGGGCTCGTGTTATAGATTTAGGTAACAGAATCTGGACGTTTGGTTTCAGTGATGATATTTGTGTGCCTCTTCTTGCGCATGGAAAGAACACAATGTGGAAACGCATTTCTGTGTAATGGTGAGTTTGAAAGTAAAAGAAGTGTTATTGTAAGTAATTTGGTAGATGAATTTGAAGATGTCGTCATCATCACTCGTGTGGTGTATTGAAGGATGATGTTCCTCTTCGGTGTAAACTGTATAGTGCAGTGCCTCCCAAGTTGGCTATCATGCATGCAACCATAGACAAATTGTTGAAAGCAGAGGTTATAGTGCCCTCGACCTCAGAGTATTGTTCACTGAGTTTTCTTGTGAAAAAAAAGATGGCGAAGGCTTTCGGTTTGTTGTGAATCCTTCTGAAGTATCTAAGAATATTCATCTTGACCCGTTTTCGCTACCCACTGTAGATGTTGGTTTGCAACATCTGGGGAAGGCCTAATACTTCTCAGTCATTGACTTGAACCAGAGTTTTCATCATGTCTGATTGAACCTTCGTATAAGAAATATACTGCGTTTAGTACACCGTGGAGTCAACTTGAACTCACCAGAATTCCAATGGGTGCTAATTTCGGAAGCCAAGCTTTATCTAGAGTACTGGACGAATTGTTAGCGGACAATTAATTTTAGTTTGTCATCAATTATGTGGACGATATTATAGTGTATAGCAGTGACCTTGAAAATCGTGTTGAACATTTGCGGAATGTTTCTGGTCGTCTACGATTTGCTGGGTTAACAGAAAATCCCCCAAAAATATCCTTAATTAAGACAGAAATCAAATTTCTGGGTTACTTGATATCAAGAAGAAGTCTTTGGTTAGACCCTGAGAAAGTGGGCCTTGTTGTGAAATTTCCTAGACAACGCAATCTTAAAGGTGTTCAAAGGTTTGTCAGTATGGTAAGGTACTATGGCCCTTTCCTTCCTGATCTAGCAGACATTGCTGCGCCCTTGAATCAGTTGAAGAGAAAGGCTGTGGAATTACAGTGGGGTGATTCTCAAGAAAAGGCCTTTGTTAGGTTAAAGATGATGATGTCTTCTTATCCAATGTTAAAATTACCTGACATTTCCAAACTGTTTTCCGTTCAAGTTGATGCCTCTGGTATAGCATCGGGAGCCGTGTTGGCTCAGGAATACGATGGTGCCTTTGCACCTGTAGCTTTTGCCAGCCGTTCACTCAATTCTTCTGAGCGGAGCCTGTTGGTTTATGCTAACGAAATTCTGGCAGTTTTATTTGGTTTATAAAATTTTTCTTCTTACTTCGAATTTGAGTAATTCGACCTCTTTACTTATAACCAGGCTTTAAGCTGGGTTCTAAATCATCCTAACCAAGTGGGTAAACTAGGCCGTTGGATTCTTTGATTATAAAGATTCAGGTTTGTTGTTCACCATGTCCGCGGGAAAGAGAATGTTGTGGCAGACACTCTATCAAGAATGTTTGATCCCCATGATTTTGAGGTGGATACTCCTGAAGTTGGTTCAGTGTCGTTACATCAACACTTTCCAGATTACTTTGTGCCTATCAAAGATGCTCAGCAAGTTGATTCCTTTTGTCAGAAGGTTCGGCAGATTAAGGAGCTGGCATTCTTATTCCATATATTGTTGAGGGTGATATTGTTAACTTCACTGGTATATCTGGTAGAGCAAGAAAGGTTTTGGCTCCCGTTTCCCATAGGAACGATACTAAAATGTTATCATAATTCAGTTTTTGAAGGACACCTAGGAATTAACAAGACCTATCAGAAAATTTCTCAAACATTTGCTTGGCCTACTCTTAAAGTAGATGTTACAGAGTATGTTCGCTCTTGTAATTCTTGTCAGATGTGCAAGCTGCCTCAGAATACCAATTTCGGGCTTGCTGCTCAGTCCACGCTTCCTTGTCCATGGTACACAGTGCATGTTGATATTTTTGGCCCTTTGGTAAAGCCAAAGAAGGATAACGTGTGTATTTTGATTGTCATTGATGTTTTTTCTATCATTGTTTCCCTTCTATCGCTTAAAAACACAAGAGCCAGTAAAATAGTAAAAATTTTAAGTGATTATCTTAGGAAAATTTTCGGTTTACCTGTTCAGATTATTTCTGACAATGCCAAATACTTTCAATCAATCGTGTTTCAGAACATGTGCTTTGATTGGGCAATCAAACACTTTACGTCGAGTCTATACTACCCGAAAGGTAACCAGGTTGAAAGATTCAACAAGAACTTGAACCTTTCAACCTGGTTACCTTTCGTGCTGGTGCGGACTTTTTGTTTGGGCTTCTTCTTTTGAGTGTCTTCGAGCTTCTTGAGTTCAGTGTTGCTGTCTCCGTAGTTTCATGTGAGCGCTCCTAATGGCGCCTTGGAACACTCTTTCTTCAGCCTGCTAATTTTATGTTTTTTCTTCTTTGCTGTACACTTTAACTGGTGGCCGTTAGACATTTATGGCCATTCGTGTCGGCTCTCAACTTTGAGTGTGGCTCGGCCACTTCGTTGATGATCTACTATTAGGAAGGATGTAGAGCTTGGATCATTTTGTGGGTGTTGTGTTCCATATTGGTCGGCAGCGGCGACCACGTGGACTTAAATATTAATTTTATATAACTTTTAGTGTAAATCTGGTTCGTCTTTTTTTTCGTTTTCAAAACTTTGTCTCGCTTACGCCTTTCGAAATTTGATTTAAGTAATCATATTAATTATTGGGATGTGTAATATTTCGTTGGAATTGAAGTAAATGATGTTATTTTTGACTCGTTAATTTGATTGTAACTTTGCATCCTACCTTCAGGTAGTGTGATATAACCTCAGTTCAACGAAAAATTTGTATTGCATTTATCAATGTTTTTGCTTTGCGTTTAGAAGGGTTCGTGACTGTACACAGTTTTGGGTTCTAAGAGTAGTATCTGTCTTACAGTCACGATACTCAAGACCACATAATGTGCGTATTAAGCCTATTGTAGGTTTAATATTATATGTTTAAACTTTGTGTTGTTGCCTTTGGAGAGTTATCGACGCGTCGATAAATAGGGTTATTATGCGTAACTAAGAGATTTGTTTGTTGTAAAACAAAAATTAACATACGGGAATTGTATTTTTCTAGCCTCGAATTTTGTAATTTTGTATTTAGTTTTTTTGGGGTAAAAGACACAGGTTTAGTTAATGATGCCTAAACGAAATGTGTTTATTTAGACATGACTATTGTGACGGTCTGCAATTGTTCTAGAAACCTAAAAGTGTTGCGACGAAATTAATGTATTTTCTGAGTCTAATCATTGAATTGTCATTTTAAAATCGAAGGACAACACATGTGACTAATGAGAATTATTTTGTAATTGGACACAAATGTACGGAAATGTTACGATTAACTTTTGCGTGGAACCTTATGAAGTCCATAATTTGTGATTTTGAAATTATTTTTTGGGGGTGTTTCCACCGTAGTGTACCTGAAAAGCATTATGATATGAAAAGAATTAAAGGTTTTGGGGGAATCATAATTGGTGTATTATTATTTTTCATATGCTCAATGTGTATTTTGGTTGTGTTCTTCTTGTGCTGCTTTATTTCATAAAATCTTTGATAATTTAGCATCACAAGAAGAGTATGATTGTCTTCTACCTTTATGTAAGTACTTTTTTTAAACATATGTTATACAATTTTATGTTGAGTAATTTTGATTAAAAGAGTAATGTGAAAAATTGGTTCACTCGTAAGTAATTTTCTTGACAAGAGTTTCCCAATTAATATGCAAGATTGTTTTGTTAAGATATAAGAGACGATCGTTCCGTCTGCCTTGGGATATTTTTAATGCCACCGATTTATTGTTAAATGTTTGCTCCAGACTGTGTAAACCTGCAGCTATGCGTCGTTGTCATTGGCTGCGTACCTTTGCTCAGATTCGTTAATCATTTGACTACGCCAGTCAGATTAATGATAGATTGTACAGCGTCCTACCGGCAGGACAAAGAGGCCTACCGGTAGGACGTTCTTTTACGACAGGTATGAGCACTTTCTGTACTGCTAGCAGGACTGAGATATAGACCGTTGTGAAGCGCAGGGAATTCTCTTTCAGCGCATTCAAGAATGGTGTTGGTACGCCTGTTCGTGTAGAAATGGCGCGGAGCGTGGCGAAAGGCGACAAGGTCCACGTTTACGCTACATATTTCGATGCACCAGGTAGTGAAAATGCG